>JAUMHG010000024.1:1882715-1897764 GCA_032359395.1 Enteromius anoplus
GGAACATTCTCCTCCAGACTGTTAATACATGTTAATGAGACAGAATATGTATTTGAGAAGGCCAATCTGGAAAGGGACGGAATTCCACAAGTTAAAACTTGCGGCACGGTTCAAAATGTGTGTGTCCAACGCGAAAAACACCGGCGAAACAGCACCCAACATCAGCGAGAACCAACACCAGAGACTCAGCGCGAAGATAACATCATCCGTGCACTCTCAAAGACTCGCAACTCCACTTCTTGGAAGAAAGGAGAGCTGCACCGCAACGCGGAGAACTGAGAAGTTCCAGCCAGTCACTCCTCGTCCAGAACCGGACGACTCTGCTTCCTTCTTCCTCGACTTCACCGTAAGAACTGTTTCAACTACGGAAGGTCCGAACAGCCAGTTGCATCGAACTCCCCAAACCCATCTGCTACCAGAGCAAGTGCACCAAGGAACCAGCTTCAGACGAGAGCATCCGCAGATAGGTAACATAAACTGTTTCCCTTATTTGCTGACGGTGCTAACAAGATTTGAAGTTAAAAGCTCGGGAAGACTCTCTGCTTAAGTGTTCTTCGCAGGTTGTGGTTTCAGACGAGCAATAGCAAATGTTTGGTCATCACAGCAACTTTACTCCCCATTTTTAGACAGTGTGTGAATGTGTGTGTGCGTGTGTGTTGCGTAATCCTAGGTAGTAGTGTTTGTATAGTAGATTAGTTTTCAACAAATAAATTGTGTTCATTTATTAAGAACTAACTGTCTTGGGAATTGTGTTTGGAAAGTCAACATTGCCAATAGATCCTAAGCTACCCTGCTTTGACAGATAGAAACCTATAGTTCTTTAGTTTGTTGGCCACAGATTAAAGTAACTGTAAATATACCTCTGATGAAACTGCTGGTCAGAATAATCAAACTGAGTGTATTTCAGGTTTCGATTTACGATAAACTGCCATGAATGACTCTTTGAGCTCATTTGCATAGACGATCCCTAGAGCTAATTTGAAGGAAAAGTTTTAAGGTAATTCCCCAAAGTTGATTAATAAAGTAATTTGTTAATTAATTTCCCTTTAATATCTTACACACGTGAGAGTTGGCTTGTACGGAGGAGTGAAACACTTGTGTGTTTGCACATGTGGTTTGTAAAGGCTTGTTGATGAAGACGTTCACACTCAAAGCCGCTAGCACCACAAGCTGGTGAAGACGTCTAACAGCAGATAGCTTCTTGAAACGGTAATCTACTGCTTTTCCTGCAGTTTCGGATTGTGGGCTCTGTCGAATTTGAACCACTGACTTTTCAGAAGCGAATTTGTAAAGTGAAATAAAAATTACCGAAAGTTCCCTGACGAATATTATTGCTGGAATTATTAAACAAACTGAATATTTTGAAAATGAACTTTGTGAGGTGAATATTGATTACTGAATTTTAACAATGAAAATGTTTGTGAAATGTTTCCGTTTGAAATATTCGCTACGTAAATATACAACCATGTTAAAATGCAGCGCGTAAAAATGCAAGCCATGAAAATACAATGCATTAAAATGCAAGCACTGATAATTGAAATGCTTTTTTTTCTTCGATTTGTGAAATTCAACAAGCTTTTTATTTCAAATACTTTAGGCAGGATTTTTGTTCCATACATTGGTGCGCAAGTGATGTAATTCTGTTGTAGGTTTTCTGATGAAATGCCTCTTACCGGTCCTGAACTGTCTGTAAGACCCGTTCTCAAGTACTGAATTGTTCTCCACACTGAGAGCCAAGCCACGCTCCCTCCACCTGCAAACACGTCATCATTGACAGCCTACATTACACTTCTGTATGGAGCACGTTGATTTTAGACTGCAGCTACATGCTCACTGTCACAGTTAGATGCTGTCAATTCTGTGATTAGACTCACCAGTGAAGCACAAAGATAATCACGACAAGAATAAGGGAAGTGATGTCAGTAAGAATCCACATAAGCCTGTACTCGCCCGGTGTCTGGAAGGAACGGAGGGGAAATCCACAGTAAAAAATAAACTCCAATATCAGGATGAAAAAATCCCTGAGAGCTGTAGATGTGTGTCATTTACCATGAGAAAGAGTGGCCTTTGCAGGTTTTTGAGGATGTGAACAGCATTAGTGGCAACAGAATGAGCCCCTGTACACCAGGCCAGAGAATACAGCCACGGCTCGCTGATCACGTACAGGTTTGTGCTGATGTTAGCTGCAGCATATTTTCTGTAATCAATAAAAATCACACACTTTATCCCAATACATTAATACATACAAAGGTAATTATCGCCATTTACTTGTCATTTAGGATTAAGGGTTACTTTTTCTAAATCGCCCCAATTCAGTATTACGATTTAGTTCCAGTTAAGTTAGTTTGTTCTGCCTGCTGCAGTATTTTCCTCTCTTTGCAATTATCTTCAGTGTCTCTGGCTTTTGTTAATTGTAGTTTACAGTTGGTTTATATACCCACTTAAATAATTAATTAATACATTTATTTGTAATTGATATTTCTGAAAGTTTTTCAACCATCACTCATAAGTGTAGCCTATGCAGCTATAGGGTTAGTTCACCCCAAAATTAAAATAAGGAATTATTTATTATTTACATTTGAAGCTGGTTGGAGCTAAAACGTGCAAAGCTGTGGCCGCTTCAACAACAGAGTTTGAGAACACGAGCTTAAGGGAATAGTTCACCCAGAAAATACTGTCACAAAGAAGATATTTTGAAGAAAGGTTTGTAACCAGGCTGTTTTGGGTCACCGTTGACTTCAATTGAAAAAAAATACTATGGAAGTCAGTGATGACCCAAAACAGCCTGGTTACAAAATTTCTTCAAAATATCGTTGTGTTTTGCAGAACAAAGAAATTCATACTCAAGGTTTAAGTAAATGACAGAATTATAATTTTTGGTGAATGAAGTGTTATATCACCCAGCATTATTTGATTAGTAAAAACTGTAACGTTGTGAAAAATCATTGCAATTTAATTAATCATTACAAATGTCTTTCAATTTTTATACATTTTCATTAATTTAATGCATCCTTGCCTACACAATTTAATAATTTCTAAATATAAAAATGCACATACAATATGCATAAATATGCAAAACATTCTAAAAATAGTTAGATAAATATATGAACGTGTTTTTCAACACTTCATTTCATAATTATATATATATAGATATATATATAGCTGAACCTGATTTCTTTTTCTGACATGGAGCTGTAATGGATGTTGAGTCTGGATATGTGTCTGAGCTGAAGGTCCTCTGGTGGTGCTTGTTCAGCTGTCGTCTGCTGTAACTCTGGGTCCATTTCTTGTACAAACTCTCTGATTTCTGGAGGCAACCATAATACCTAGGTAAAAACACAATAGACACACATAATCTAGAATGTATAACAAACTTCACAAAGACCACAATCGAAACCACTTGTAAACCTTTATTTAAGAAAGTGCTCTTGGATTGATTGATTTATCATAACCCCAAGATGTAATAGTGTAATAGAACACCTGACTGGAGTGAATAGATGACTCGTTATGGATGGCATCCAGGGTGCGGGATATCCATGCATCTCTATAAGGGTGACCCCTGGGCGGCCGATACAGATCAAAGATCACTAGTTTCCCATGCTGAGCAGCCAGATCCAGAAAGACCTTCAATGGGCACACAGTCTGATTCTGAGCTTGCAAACGCTCATCTGGACTCAGAGATGAAGCTGTTCCAAAAGGGTCTTGCTGATCAGGAAATAATAATTACAATAGTATTTATTTACTGTTGGGTAAGAACAACTTTTTCAGGAGTATTAAAATCATCCTGCAGACTTACCGAGAAGAACCAGGATCCAGCATTGAGACTCTGCAGTTCTCTCCAAGTAAACATGGCAGGTGAGGTGTGTGTCCAGTTTGGGAAGATTTCTTTTACATTTGTGGTCCTGCATAGGTTCTTGTCATGCATGAGGAAAGGAACACCATCATAACTGCAGCAAGAGACAAAACAATATTCAAAGAGGGCTTTTTTAACAGAATATAGATGCTTTATTAATAAAGGTGACCTGATAGTGACATCAGTCTCCAGACCATCTGCTCCTGCTGACAATGCCTTCTTAAAAGACATGTATGTGTTTTCAGGTGCAAGCTAAGATTGAAGAAGAATTTAATTTTTTTCAGACTGAATGGCTGCTAAATCCATTACTGCAATAGTTGATATAATTGTTTAAAGTGCCCCTATTATGCCATTATTGTTATACCTAATATTGTCTCCTACAATAGGTTTACATGCATGCAAAGTGAAAAACACTTTTGTTTTCTCAAAATATGTGTTTAATGTCACCTCATTTTCCAGCGAGTCTTAAACTATTCGTTCTAAGCAGTTGTAAGATTCAGTCTCTCTAAGACCTCCTTTCTGTGAGCCTATTCTGCTCTGATTGGTCAGAAGGCCCAGTATGTTGTGCTTGGTGTTTGTGGAATAGGCAATGAATGGAAATATTGGAAATGGCATAATTAGGGCACTTTAAGACAGACAACTTTAATTTTCAAAGGCTGGTGCTTGAACCTGAAAAGCCTAAGAAGAAGAATGAAGTGTACCATTGGTGCTCCCCTGTGTCCAATTAAAGCAGGAGCTGATCCCACACTGCTCCTCTCTTTAATGCAGGGGGAGTACATGCCCAGAGGAATCAGGTACAGAGTCACTAGAACAGTCATATACAGCACCATGATGGTCATCCCTCTCACTGAAACAGACACAGGCAGAGAATTCACTGTAAGAATCTGCACTGTGACAAATTGCATCAGGGTGGTGCAAAAAAATATGTAAAAAGTTTTTTTTCTTTTGGACAAACTCATTCTTACCTCTCATATTGATTCGGAAAAGATGAAAGGCTATTGGCCAAGATAATAGAGTCATTAAAACTACACCACCTATGTGTAGATATGGAGCAGTTATCTGCCAAATGAGAACATTAAATGTCAGTTATGTTCTCCAGTATCAATATTTTAAAGTTATATGATACTCATTTGTCAGTAAACATGCCTGAAAAGATAGAAGTACAGTCATCCACTCCTTGCTCCATAAATCTGTGAGGACAGACGAGGCCACAATGGAGAGAATCAAAGTCACTGATATCCCGATCTGTCAGAAGAGATACTATCAACTCTCAGACTTAAATTTCCATGGTTACGTTGACACTACGTTTATGAAATTACCTTGTGACACCAGTGTAAATATAATCTCTGGCCTTCTGAGAGAAGACAAACTGCCAGCAGCTGTGAATGTAAACATATTTCTTACCAGCAAATTATCTGACACTTTAGTAACTTTTTAAGGAGACTTTAAGCATAAAAGCAAAAGAAAACCACATTGACAACAATGATACAATAAGATCATTTAATCTGTCACAATGGAGAACATTAATCTATAATAGTAACTACTTTTCTAAAAAAAAAAAAAGATTAAAACAGTGGTTGAATGCACATACCAGCAGAACAGCAACATAAGTGAACAAAAAAACAGCAAGAATCAACAAAACTATGGACCATGGAAACCAGAAGCCCAGATTGCCAAAATTAAACCTGGAGGCAAAGCAGAAGAAATATTACTTTAGTTTATTCCATTTAATTTACGTAAGTTGAGAGATCTTTAAAAATAAAATTAATATGTGCCATTGTTGTTGTCTATTCAACTATAAAGAAATGTTCCAGAATGAAAACAACTTTGTTGAAAAAAAAGTCACAGTAATGCACAATGGAAGTTGATGAAACATTAAAAATGTATCTTCTATGTCTGACACAAACCAGTCAAAGTCATTGTAGTCATTCCGAGCTTCGCTCCAGAAGTACAGGAACACCAGACAGAGACAAAAGGTCAGAACAATCAGAGCAAAACTGCCACACTCCAGCTGCCAGATAAAAACAGTTAAGCCTTTTTGAGCCATTATATAACACAAATAAATGCTTAACTATCATTGCATTTTCAATCTGACCTAAATATCATTATAATAATCACATAAGGGAGATTTAAGGACAGTGGTAGGGAATATTTGTGAAGTGTTTATTTGATTTGCCTTGCTTAAGTTAACAGCTTAATTATAAAAGCATGTGCATTATAAATTTAAATGAGAGCACCTTAGAGCAGCAGAAGTGTCCAGGCTGAGCATGTGTGAGCTGGTAACGTCTCCACTGGCATCCGTAGAGTCCAGCCAGGCAGGAGACGAAGGGCTGGTGCTCATAACGTTGTAACAGCCTCTGGCGTGCCACTTTTAGCTTTCCCAACTTCAGCTGGGTTGGCTCAGTCTGTGTTGTGCCCATAAGCGAGACGAATGAGGATTCTGTCAACGTAGAACATTATATAATTACTTCAATAATTCCCTTATTTGCACAGTCAAAGCATTTAGATTTTACTAATAATCAGCGTGGTGTATTATGAAATGTCACTGTGTAATATTGTCTTTGTTCAGACAAATTTAATTCCAATTACACAATTTCTTTGCATATGCATGTGTATTTGTTTTTTTTTCCGTTTTTTTTTTTCATCCTGTATGAAAGAAAATACACAGATGAAACTGTAGTCCTAAATAATAATCTATAATAATTGCTATTCGTTCACTTTTGCAGAGAGATGTCCCAAAGTTGTCTGTCTCTTGTTTTCCGGGCCCCGGTCAGCAATTGCATTGTTCGGTGATGTTTTGTTTACCAAAGACTCATTGCATTGTGATGCCTTTTTCAACGTGTGACTGAGAAGAAGTCTGGATTACAAATGTTAAAGGCATAATTTTTCAGCCTTAAACAGAAAAAGTAGGCTACTCATAGAGCTAAGCAGCTTCATCCCTCATCTATTCACGAACACCGCGGTAACATTAACCAACAAACTTGTTTACTTCATTTAACCGCTCTATAACAGTATTGTAATCGTGTCAAAATTGTGTCTGTTGGAGCAAATGATAAGCAGCCTAATATCTCACCAAATAATGAAGCCGGTCGCCGTCGCGTCAGAGCCGAGCGCGCCGGTGTCTCCGTCCGTCTGCTCTCCGCTCTTCTCAAGTGAAAGGAAACACCTCCCGTCGCTTCTTCACTGGTCTAGACTGTTGCCAGCAGTGTGGCGCCCCAGATATATGAAAAAAAAAACATCTATATCATATTTTCACTGCGTGGGTTTGTGTTCCTGCTCTACTCAATGGTAGCGTTATTGTGCGTCAGCGTCCGTTAACGTTAAATATAAATGAATTTGCATAACAAGAGGGGCCCCTTTACACTTTCCGCGGGTACGTACATTTTTGACTAGCTGTACTACTCTTGATGAAAACTGCAGAAATGGGTATGGAATCGATATGAATAACTAATTTAGCAATGTGCGAACATTTTAATAAACAAATGCACTACAAGAATGCAACATACGTATTACAACACAATGGAGTCCCAAATAAAACAAACAAATAGCAATTATTTGCGCATATGCCACTATAAGAAGAGAGGTTTAAAGGGTTATAAACAGAGTTTATAACTTCAGAGTTCAATGTAGTTCACTGTCTTTGGCAAGAACTCGTGTCCATCCAGCTGGGCAGTTATCCAAAGTCATTTTCCACGTTCGAGAAGTTTTCAGAAAGAGAGACACTGCTCAAGTGTTCCTTCGAAGCGAGGAAGAAGAAAAAAAAGCGGAGAAATGACACTGAGCTTGAACAATATACATGCAATATGTTGTAGATTAGAGGTCAGCATAAATTATAACACTGCTGTAATGAATAGAGTTTACATAGAGTTTCAAGAATTTGTTACATGGACGAACTTTTTTTAATTCGATTAAAAAAATAACATTTTATAGTGTCGATCACTGTGGAAAAAAAAGTCAAAAAGAAAGTGTTATAGCAATATCATGGGTTTAATTTTTGAAATTACTTTATGAAATGCACGGTGTTTTAATTTAAATGTTCAGCTACAGTTTTACCTAAAAATCAATAGATAGCCGATCTCTAAACACTGGGCGCAAGAAAAGAATGGGCATACTAGCACACACAAAAACTCTATTCAAAGCCACGCCCCCCGAGTCATTGCTACGTGCTTTAAAGATGGCGGTATATGTGAGAGTGTGGGATCTGATGTTTTTATTAGCCTGAAGTTTGTGATTTGAAGTACTATATTTAGGCAGACACTAAACGCTTGGTTTCCGTAGATCGCTTAGACTCGCGCTCTCCGTCGTTCAGATGCGTGGAGGCACACAGACGGGGACGTGATCGGTCACCGCGCGCGGAGAGGTAGAGTTGGTGGCCAGTTTGACATGCTAAAACTGACAGCTGTAATCAGCTAGCTGTTCACCTACACTTAAGGGCGTCGTGCACGAAACCTTCAACAAATGTGACCTGTGCTTCCCACACTAGTCAGATCACAGCCTTAGCTGCTCGAGTCATACGTTTGAAAAGTAAGATTGGGTGCTTTGCCATTGTTAGCAGGTGACCTGTCAGTCACCGAATGCTTCTGGTTCCGTTAACTAAATATTAACACATTACGACCCCGTATATGAATCTTGTGTGTTTACATTGCTTTTATTTACTTTGCCAAGCACCTGCAGCATTCTGAAGCCCGCAAAGCCATTTTTAATGAATTGGCCTGTCAGGATTCAAGCCTGTGAATGACTGCAACTTTTCATGTTGTGAATAATAATTTCGGGGGTTTCCGGTCATTCTTCCTATATTATTTCGCGGTAGTAGAATGCTATCCCGAGCTTTAAGGAAATCCCTTTCCTATGGAAATCCACTAGTGGCGGGTTTCACTGGGAGCTATTGTAGTCGTCTGTGTTTTCATCAGACCGCCGTGTGTAAAGTTGCTTCGCAAGCTGAACGTGGCTTCAAACCGGCGAAGGTGGCTGTTGTGACTAAAACCACCCGATATGAGTTCGAGCAACAGAGATATCAGTACGCGGGACTGTCGGAGGAGGATCTCAAACAGCTGGTAAGCAGAGTGAAGAGGTGAAAACACCTGATTATCTCTGGGCATTGAACAGATACACCGGTTTATCTTGTTCCAGGTCTTTTAAGGCGGGTGTTGTATTAAAATAGAAGTAAAAGTCTCTTAAGGTAATGTTAACCACAGTCTGGTGACTTTATTTATTAACAGAATCCATCTTATATATTGAAAGCCGCTTAAAACCCAAATGAAGGTTGGCTTTACAGTTCTTTATATTCTGCATAAAACACATTGTTCTTTCAGACTTTGGTATGTAATAGTATTAAACATTTAATAATAGCTTAAGGTCGGTGTGGTACGCAATTGTATTGTTGTTAATATAAGGGGAAACAATTCAGGGTTAACATTTTCTCCACCCACTTTTCAGGAATTATTTATCCTGTTTATTTTTCCAATGCGGATTTACAAGGAAAAAGTATTTTTTTTAAAGAGTTTTATGCTATGAAGCAACCAGTTAGGAGGTCAGTCACAACATAACAGACTTCGATTTGAAGCAAAAAAAAAAAAAAAAGTATTGCAGTCCACAAACCTACAGTCCCATGAAGCATTGCAAACAGCAATCGACTTAAAAATTATTCTTTTGACATTTACTGTAAAATATATGTAATATGGACATACATAGAATTGAAATTGTGTTACTCTCAGAGCCTTGCTGGATAACAGATAAACATTAAATGCAAAAATAGTTTTAAAAATGCACAGTACATTTTTAAATCGATACAATTATACATATAACATACGAAAGCAATACAATATACAAGTAAGGGCACACGGCATTAAGTGCAAACCAGACGGAGTAGTGCAAATCTAGACAAATAGCGCAAATGGAGCTTGTATATGTATGATAAAGTGATGATTAAGTGCTGACTCAATGCAGAAAATAAGTACAGAATTCTACTCTTGGTGTTTTTACAAAACTTTTTCATGGCAGAAATGGTAATAGTGGTACACTTTCATGCATTTCTATATCCAGCATGTATTATTTGTGCTTCATGGGAGTGTACAGACACTGAAGACTTATTTTGGCACATTTTTTGCGATTTTCTTTGCACAATTATGGGTAATGTATTTTTTTCACCAATAATTCCACTGTTAAACATGATTATTAGAAGAATAAGTTGATATAATGCAGCAACAAAAGCAAATACCATCGGTTAACAATTCATAGCTCGCAGTAGATCTGTCAGTATACATTTTCTAAATGATTTAAGATAGAAAGATATTTTTATTTGGATGTTATATATACATATAAACTTCTTACTCTACTGTGTTTAATTGAAGACTTCTATTTCTCAGTCCTTCCTGCTCCACCGGTACTATTTTCAGTTTAATTCAGCAGCAAGAAAAAATGGGATTAAGTACTTAAAAGGCCACCAACAAGTCCAGAGTCCTAATCCAACTAACACCCGTTACACACAATGTGACACTGTTTGCTTTTTAAGAAGCAATACACTGTTTATGATATTTAATCTGTCTTTTGCTTGTCACCCCAGCTTGCCCTGAAAGGATCCAGTTACAACGGGCTTCTGGAGAGACACAATATTCACACCTTCAATGTTGGACAGATTGTGGACAGCCTACAGTAAGATGAGGATCAGAAACGGAAACTCGCACAGTATTTGAAAGCATTTTTAAAGCATTTTTTTAAATCTATTTTTGTAGGAAAGAAGGGATCGAGGTGCGCATTGTCAAAAGAGGAGAGTATGACGAGGACACGGTGCGATGGGCCGATGCCATCATCTCTGCAGGCGGTAAAGCTCAGGATTTGCTTTTTAGGTTGATCGTTTCAACTGCAACCAAGTTGACACACGAGAAGCTTCATGTACTATTTTTCTTGTTTATGTCGTAGGTGATGGCACCATGCTGCTAGTGGCCAGTAAAGTGTATGACAAAAACAAACCTGTATTGGGAGTCAATACAGACCCAGAAAGGTAACAAAATGATCTATTGTGAGTTGGCATTTCTTTTTTGTTTTATAAATATGTAATGTAGCCATGTTCTTGTAGGTCAGAAGGTCACCTGTGTTTACCTGTGCACTATACACATGCCTTCTCTGAGGCCTTACAGAAACTCAGGAAGGGTGAGTTCAGGTGGGTACCTCTTGTTAACGGGCAACAGCAATCCAATTTCCTCTGTAATCCAATTTGCAGGCTCTGATTTCTTTCATATCTCTTGCAGAAGTACTCAGAAAAAGTACTTTGCCCTTTAGTTCTAGTACAAACCTTATAAGAAATACGTTTGAAATAGATTTTTTACCTCACTGGAAAGCTAATGTTACTATCTACTAAACGTTTCTTGGACAAGGATTGGTTTTGCTTTTGGGGGAGGTGCTTGGCAGCTCGGAAAGCCAAATCCTCTATTAAGCCGTATTCAAGGCTAGAGACGTTTTTTTTGTGTGTCAGCAAAGCAAATTGTCCACTGAAAATATAACTGTAATAAATCTAGTAATTCTGATTAGTACCTGACATACAAATAAAATTTGTACTATGACGTACCCCTCTTTGTCATTCCGATCTTGGCTAGGTGGCAGTGGCGTCAGCGTATCCGGATGTACTTGGAGGGCACCGGGATCAACCCGACTCCAGTGGACCTGCATGAGCTGCAGCTGAGCCTCGAGCAGCACAGCAAGGCGCACCGCATCACCACAGACACTCAGAGCAGTACGAATCTCATTGTTGCTTCTGAAGCTCACTGATAATATCCCACAATTTCTAGGTTATATTTCACAGCAAAAAAGGAGAAAAGATTCATTTTATTACTTTATTATAAGGAGAATGAGCTTTGCTTTTGTTTTCTTGAAAGGAATCCTGCCTAATTGCATCAAATATATGATACAATAAAATAAATATTATAATATTAAATTAAATACAAAAATGTTATTAAATAAGATTTGCCTATTTTCATTACTGTAATGTTTTTGTCAGTGAAATAATATTTGTTGGTGGACATGTGATTATATTTTGTAGGAATTAAATATTAAATTAACAGACTGAAAAAGTGGCTTTATTTTTGCAAATTAATTTGCATTTCTGTTTATTTATTTATTTATTTTTTTTGAGGTTAACCTTGACATTTCTTGTTCCCAAAACAAGGTTATTACAGTTACATTGAATGTATTCATATTGAATTTTCATTTTTTTTGTTTTAATTTAATGTTTTAGATTTATATAATTTAACTTAGTTTTTCTCACTTAGTTTTTTTTAATGCACCTGCTGTGTTTTATAAAATAGCATGTATCAAATGTTTTACAAATTTTATTTCATTTTTTTATTTTATTTTATTTATTTATTTATTTTCACATTTTCTTAGTTATGTGTTTTTTATTTGTTATAAAGCATGTTTTCACTTATATTTCATTTTATGTTCAATTAAATGTTTAAAATTGTCATTTATTCAGCCTCATGTTGTTCCAAACCTGTATACGTTTCTTTATGTTGAATACAAAAGAAAATATAAAAAATATCTTTTATGTTCAAAATAAGAAACAAACAGGTTTGGAACAATATATATATTCTATTTTTTATTTATTTTATTTTTTTGAGGTGACCTGTTCCTGTTAAGGGCAGTAAAGTTGCACCCGGCTTTGATTACTTTGCAAGAACACTTTGCTCTGAACGTGTGTATTCTTTGTGTTCTACAGAAAGATAACAACTCTATCATATTTTTTGTGCCAGGTACAACACACGACAGTCCCCAACGGCCTCATCTACTGCCTGTCCGAGGGCTCAATGAGATCTTCATCGGGGAGTCCCTGTCCTCCAGGTATATGTCCCTGCCCACCATGGACCTTTTTCACGCTCCGCCTTTGAAAGCCGAAAGTTTCGTGTAGTTGTATAAAATAACTTCCGCTGTAGTCTGTATGAATAGCAATACCCGTAGCACAGGGATGTTGTGATTTATAAATAAACAATTAACCAAAGATGTTTTATCAAAATATGTTAACCACAGTTTTTCATCATTAATCAGGTATTATGAAATGAGGAAAAATGATATTCTGATGCATATTTCAGGATTTAAATGGGAGCGCTAGGTGTACGACTTTACAATGCTTCAGAGACCGACCAGCTTTTTACTTAAAAAAAAAAAAAAAAAAAAATGCTAGAAAACCATACAAGCATGTCACATTAAAGAGCAATAAAATCGGGCAAGCTTATACATCTTGCAAAAAAAATGAACGACTAAAGACTTTTCAAATGAAAGATTAGTTATAGTATTGCTTTCGTGCATATACAGTCATTTACTTTCCGATAGGCTACAATCGTCAAGTATAAGATCAAACTGGAGTTCAAATATAGTCATATTTTTCATCCCAGAGCAATAAAAAAATAACTGGTTTCACTATCTCAAACGTGACATATCCTCTGGGTTTGAGCGCATTGAATAGCATTATAATGAAGATACAGTTTGGAGATGAATAGTCGGCTAAACACTGCGCAATAATAAAACAATAACACTAAAAATAAAATGAAAACACTGTATATTCCGAGTATTTCTCCAATGTTTCTCAACGTACTGTTATCATAAACAGTTTTGAACACAGATTTTATTGCTCTTTAATGTGTCTGAATGTGGATAGCGTAAAAACGCGGCATTCCTTGTGCGTTCATGAAATATGCGTCAGAATATCATGACAACATTTTTCCTCATTTCATCATATCCAAACAATGATGGAAAACTGTGGTTAACATGTTTTGATGAAACATCTATGATGAATTGTTAATTAATCACAAATAAACCTGTGCTACGAGTAGTGCCATTCATTCAGGCTACAGCTGAAGTTATTTTACACAACTATTTAAAGCTTCCGGATTTCGAACGCGGCGCGTGAAAAAGGTCCAATCTGTGATGCTGTGGAACCAGTCGCACCCGTCCAGCATTTCATCAACCACTTCTCCACCTCCACTCCATGCATCCCCCCCATCTCCCCTTACTTGTGGATTTCTGTTTGCCACAGGTTGAAGTATAAATCCTTCAAACCCCATCTTACCCTCTCGCTTCATAGGGCTTCATACTACGAAATCTCCATCGACGACGGGCCGTGGGAGAAGCAGAAGAGCTCAGGGCTTAGCATTTGCACTGGAACTGGATCTAAAGCCTGGTGAGTCAGAGCGATGCTTTACTGAAGTGAACACCTCATAAAAACGTCTAGAGATTACCAAATCATTTTTTTTTTCCTTCAACCAGGTCCTACAATATTAATAAGCTTGTCGAGCAGGCAGTAGAGGATGTCCTTAGAATAGGTTAGAAACACACACAAAGTTAAACATGTTAAATATATACATGTTCTATATATCTGCTACAAACATGATCTTTTCTGTATCTTAGGTAAATTAAAAACAGGTTTGGATGTTCCTTTAAATCGGGAGTTCATTGAGAGTGGTGAGTTCAACATCTTTTTTTTTTTTTCTTTTTTTTTTTGCTTGTACAATAAATAAAAAATAATATTGCTTGTGCTTTTAAATTGACTTTTTTTGTTCTGTTTAAATTTATATACATTTTATATTCTGCAATTTAAAAATCTGTTCCCTAATCTTGGGTTTCAGTGACTGAAATGTAACATTTTTATCTTAAAATATCCTTTTTTTTAAATTATTATTATTTAAATTTGAATCTGTCCTATTTTGTTAAAATATATGACTTTTATTTTAAAATGACATTTTTGTCATTTTTGTCATTCATAAAATGAATATTCTGTACGTTAAATAATTGGTCCCTATTTTGTGTTCAGTGACTGAAACATACAATGAGTCGCTGATCTTCAGCCCAGAAGAGGACAAACTTTTCTTCAGTGTAAGAGAGCCGATAGTCAACCGAGTATTTTCTAATAGCCGACAAAGAGGTTTAGCCAAAAAGTGAGTTGTGATTTCCATCTTCCCACAACTGTCTTGGTATATGTGACCCTGGACCGCAAAACCAGTCTTAAGTCGCTGGGGTATATTTGTAGCAATAATCAAAAATTTTGATTTTTCTTTTTTGGCAAAAATCCTTAGGATAGTAATTAGGGATGCACCGAAATTTCGGCCGGCGAAAATTTTCGGCCGAAATAGCGTTATCGGTTTCGGCCGAAACGTAAGAAAGCGCCGAAAATAAAAGCCGAAATTGTCGCCACGCCTCTCCCATCCTCCC
>JAUMHG010000024.1:1905049-1919871 GCA_032359395.1 Enteromius anoplus
ATGTTATGTCCATGTACTGAACTGTTATTATTCAACCATGCCAAGGTAAATTCAGTTTTCCATTCTATGGCACCTTAAAAATAATTGATAGAGCTGTCTAAAATGGAAAAAGCTTGCACTGACGTACCTTAAAATACATTACTGCCATTGTTCGGTTTTAAAATGCTCCCAGGTAATGCTTTTTTTGTAAGATATGTTTCTAAAAACTACTTATTAACAAAGACCTAGTCCTAGCTTAATCTAATACCTGTCTGGGGAACCGCCCCATAAAGCCGCAAATTCTGAAAACATATCTGTCTTTTTTGATAAAAAATTCAATACTCGCAAAATTGACATGTATTTATGTATATGTGCTCCAAACAAAACCTTTCTGTTTTATTAATAATAATATATGGGAGAGAGGAACGATTACTTAATGTTAACGCCTCAGGCCAAACAAAATCAAGCACATGTAATAATTCTCCAGGCCACGAAGGTAACATTCACCAGCAGTAATGTTAATATACTGTAAGTGTTAAATTGAGTTTTCCAGTGTTTTGTTATCTCTCTATATGGCTCCGTTTTACACGGCAGCAGAATACGGTTGTCAATCCTGTATTTGAGTCCTTACTCCGGTTACGTTCACACACAGCTCGATTCTCGGAACACAAGCGCTGCGTAAACGGAACAGGACTGGACAACTAACTGTTAGTTGTCTATCACGTCGTTCACTGCCGCATAAACGCGCGTCTGCCATGTGTGATGTGTTTTCGGTGACTTACAGTGACGGAGAAATAAACTGCGTGTCATCTGTTACTTTCAGACCCAGTCCTTTTCCACCGGAGCTGCTGCAGTTTTGTTTTCTGCGTGCGTCACGCGATTCACACGCTCCGCTCTTCGCCCAAATTTAGAAGTTCCTGTTGGTTAATGAAGATTTGATGGATGAACTCGCGGCTCGGGCTCTTGTCATGTCAGAAAGTGCTAAAACTTAATGTTTCTAACTCCAAATGTCCAGCAGGGGCTGGCGATCTCCCTAGCAGTGGAAGCTCGCGATGCCAGTTCCGGTGGCAGTTTTTCTCGCTGTTTATTCGGTAAAGGGTTAAAACATTGTACAACACTCACCATAATTTAAGCATGCTATTTGTATAGAAATTGTAAATAAAATAAAAATTCCTACTCTGAAAAACATTTTCCTACATTAAAATGCAATACTTAATTAAAATGCAATGTTATGTAGAAAGTAATTCAACAGCGACACCGGCTGGAAGAGGTTAAAAACAACAGCAGACAAATAAAATATTATTGTATAGTTAACTGTCTTTTCATGTTAATTTGGAATAAATGTAAAATAAAATGCACTGATGAGATTTATTTGATTTGATAAAACAGAATATTATATAGTGTAAAAATACAGAACTCTGGCAGCTCTCCCGAAGTGGCACCGAGCTGCCACTGCCAGCATTGGTGCCTGTATACAGTAGGGCTGGCTGCAGCCTGGCACTCCTTATGTGTGTGTATGTTCTATATGGGAAAATACAATTGACCTTATTGGACTGGCATCTGGTCTGGTCGCAAACAGTCGTGACTCATAAAAAATATTTAATGTATAATAATAATAATAATAAAACTGTGGGAAGTTCATCATCATTAAAAAAATTACAGCTGACAACAGTTTGGTTTTTACCCAGCAAACAGCAAAAACAGTGAGAATAACTGTGGCAGCTGCCAGTGAAATTCTGGTAGCTGGGTATGCCACCGGAAGTGGCACCGCGAACTGCCACTGCCAGCATTCAAGCATGCTCTCTCTCCAAAATATAGCATAACTGCCTATTATCTAAAAATAAACATGATATTTAACATTATTATTATAATGCGTTTAATAAAATACAACTACTGGCCAGATACCCAAGAGGTAAAATAAAGGGTTAAAATGTCAAAAAACTGCTGTCATTTTTTTAGCTTTCTAGCGGGAATGCTTGAGAACGGAAAAGAATGGACTTCAATGCTATTGGAACTATTGGTTGTTTGGAACTATTGGCCGCCCCATGACACGCTTTACTTCCGCATTCCTGAGTTCCCATGGAAGCCTATGGGAGTGAAACAACTCTTATTCTCAACGGCTCTGGGAATATGGGCTTGACCCCGTTGCACGCTCATACAGAGTCTAAAATCTTAACACAACTGTAAGCTGCTGTGTGAACAGGACGTTTCGAGACTCACACCTGTAAAGAAATTATGGTTGTCAATTCCAAAAAAACAGGACTGATGACCTTATTCTGCTGCTGTGTAGCCTATACGAGTCCTGTGTACAATCTTATCTTTACACCTCATGCAGTTCACGAAACATTATTAAAAACAAGTAAGTTATCTGTAAAATTGATGTGAATGTTTCGTCTGTGTATGTTTTTTTGGACACAAAGTCACCTACACATCGGATGCCCTGGGTGTAACCAGATAAACATAACCTTTTCATTTTTGGGTGAACTATCCCTTTAATTTAAAAAAGAAATGTCCACTGTGATGAGAATAAAAAGGCCTTTTATTGCCATTTCACAAATAACAAACAGGTAAGTGAAAAACTATAAATAATTTCCTAAAAAGTCCTATCAAAATATTTACAAACAAATTATATATAAACAACAGAATAAAATCTACGAATAAAAACTTTTTTTTCTTTTTTTTTTTTGCTAGAAAATGTCCATATTAGCTCACTTTGCCCTCCTCATCTCCTCCATCCACTGCTTTACAGTCTTTCCAGAGGCTTTGGCACAAAAGTGAACTCCGCGGAACTGGCTGTGACCGAATTCTTTTGTCTTTGGTCTGTCACACTTTTTACAAACATACTGTTCGCAAGCTCTCTTCAGGGGTAACCCCCGCTGGGCTGCCTCTTCCTCTGCCTTCCTCCGTCGCCAAGCAGTGGTCCGAGGCACCTTTGGGCTAGAGTGTTCGGTGACAGCAGCTCCTTGCCCTGGGTCTGTTTGAAAGGGCTCCGGAACCCCGATCACTACTTGAATTACATCTCCTACATGTCCTTCTAGAAAGGGCTCTGAAACATTGTGCTCTAGAGGAATCAGAGGCTCAGATCCTTTCGTGTTGTCAGTGCCCTGGTGCAAAACCAACTGTTCTTGCCTCAGTTTCCTGGCATTGTACCTGTGTACAGAAAACAAGATTTAATCTTCATGTATTTATAATTGCCATACAGCTGCATATTATTAGTCCATTACCACTGGCACAGTGTCCGCTGGTTTATCTCAAGCAGCTGTATCTGTGTCCGGGTCGAGATGGCAGCGCTGTCCCGGACGATATCCCTGATCATGTTGTAGTCGCGGAGGATGGCAGCCCATCTGTTGACCCTGAAACCAGCAATAGTCTGACCAGCAGGGTGAATGTGGCCGAGAGCGAGGCAAATGGCTGCGACAAGACGGCTGACATTGTAGCAAATCCATGGAAAAGGGAAAACAAGATATTTCTAACAAATTTCAATAGATTAAAATAGAAGATTTATGTAATTCTCTGGCATATATACCTTTTTAAACCATCACTGTGTGGAGTCACAAAGTTATTGCTATGACTGTTGTGTAAACACTGTGTGCTCTTGGCTTGGGCCGTGACGATAACACAGCCTTTGTCATGCTCTGACAGCTTATCCCACAGGGCGACAATCTCATCCACCTTTCGTTGTGTGACAAATCCATGATTTCTGAGCTCAACCAGACTGTTGGCCAGGGTAATAACACGGTCATGCCCAGGAACGCCATCAGGCCCCATGGACTTTTCCTGAGAAAAGCCAAAGCATTTCCTTTTACAAAAATGTCTTAGAAACACACACAATTTTCAAAGCTGACATGGCTAGGATCTGTACTCTAATTCCGGAGTAATAATCAAGGAACTTTGGTGCCATAGCAAGGGTGCAGCAGGCGCAATGATATTACACAGTGCCTGAAAAACGCTGGGGACAATTTTTAAAGACGTCCGCAATGAAAAGTAGTCAGAATAAAATGTTGGAACCTTTTTATTTTTACAGTAAACACCACTTACATTATCATCCTCCTGTGAGACGACCTGAGATGTGAATTGGTCGGCAGGCTCATCCTTTATAGGCCCAGATGTGGAAGACACGATTGGATCTGGCTGCGATGTTGAGAGGCTGGATGAAGTTGATTGCAGATGTACTGCCTGATATTGAACGGGCTGAAGCGGTTTGAGGCTGAGCTCCAAGAACTGTGGTGATTTGAGGTCATCAAAGTCCGAATCGTCACATTCCAGGTCTCCCTCCAGATTCTCATCGCTCCCATCAAGACAATCGGGATCCATAAGGTAGTCAATCTCCAACACTCTATTGGTTTGAGAATAAAGATACTCCACCCCTATAAGCTCACCTGTGCAAACAAAAAAAATTGGTTAAGTATTAGCAAAAAAAACTATACTAAGTTTGAGGTCAGTAAGATTTAAGGTCAGTAAGAGACTCACATGCTCACCAAGGTTGGATTTATTGGTCCAGAAATACAGTAACAGCAGTAGTATTGTCAAACATCACAATTTAAAACATAATCAATTATTCTTTTTAAAACATACATTTATAGTAATATAATGCATGATTTAAAAAAAAAATGCAAATTTTTCAGTTAGTTTTAATGTGACCCGACATAGTTGCATCTTGGTCAAATATATATATAAGCAAAAAGTGTTACGTTCTTAATCAAAAAACATGAAAAAAAAGATATGCAATGCATTACCGGTGTACTCTCCTGGGCTGTTGTGATCCTCATCCAGTTTATGGCCTAAAAACTTTTGGCTTAGACGGTTTACGTAGTGCTGCAATGGACTTTCTTCATCAACAGCAACAGATCGAGTCTCGTTCCACTGCACCACCCCTTCTAGCAGGTAAACATGAAAGTGCAAGTCATTTGTACTTGTACCTAAAAGAAGAGAAAAAGAGCAGGTAAAAAAAATCATTTCAATCTATTTCACAAATCTAACTCATTATTTATAGCTCTTACAAACCTTGAATGAATTGGTTCAGATGCTGATGGAATGATTCCAGAGATCCTACGCCACGTGCACAGTGATACAGGGGCAGAAAGAACCCTCCTATGATCACCTCTCCAACCTTTCTGTAAAGCTGAATGTCTGGAGGGTCCTGGATGCACAAAAGATGGCATTGTTGGGCTCGCCAGATCTCCTCCATCTTCTCCTGGTCCAACAGTTTGTTGCCCGTGAAGTCTGTAGCAACCACGAAGTCCTTTAACAGCTGTTCAATGAGCTGCTTGATCACCTGAGGCTCACGTGTCTGGTGGCGACAGTGCCTTGCTAACTCTTTGGCCGTGGGCTTGTTGGGTGCTTTGACATCTTTGATTTGTCGCAGCTCCTCTTGTTTGGCTTCTTGAAGTCTTTTTAAATCATCAGCATCCCACTCAAAGATACAGGAGAAGAGCCGTCCCATGAAGGGGCCGTACAGCGGGTGGCTTTCTGAAGTGACTCCAGCTGTAAACCGCATCATAAACTGCCACGGGTCCAGACTGATGACCAGCCGGTCCCACTCATGGAACATGTCTCCCACTTTGCTTTTGCCTGTGGTGGAGCAACAGTCCTGGTCCACATAGAGGACTTGCGGAGGAGGCTTTTCCGCTCGCCGATAACGTTCCATCAAGCCGGAGCACATGGGAAGCAGGCCCTCATCCACTGTTTGTGTCAGGACGCATATCAGGACCTGCCCATTCTCATTCCCCACATTTGTGGACCACACAGCTGAATCGTGATTCTTAGTGACCTAAATATGGAAAAAAATGGTACAAAAAAAATAAATGAAATAAAATAAAAATAAAATGTAAATGTAGTAAAAAAAAAAGACAGAAAAGGTTCTTTAAAATAATGAAACTCTTGTAAAATAACTAATTTTGTTCAGTATTTTAACAGTTACGTTATTGAAAAAGTTATGTAGTCAAACCAAAACACACAAAAAAAAGGAAATTATGTGTGATCCTGGACCACAAAACCAGTCATAAATAGCACAGGTATATTTATAGCAACAGCCAACAATATACTGTATGGATCAAATTTATTGATTTTTCTTTTATACCAATTAGTAAAAATCATGTTCCATCAAGCTATATTGTAAGTTTCCTACCATAAAGATATCAAAACTTTTTTGATTAGTTTTATGCATTGCTTAGAACTTTATTTGGACAATTTTAAAAAGGTGATTTTCTCAGTATTTGGATTTTTTTTTTTTTTACAATATTCAGAATATTTTTAGATTCCAGATTTCAAAACAGTTGCATCTTATATTGTCCTATCCTAACAAACCATCAATAGAAAGCATATTTATTCAGCTTTCAGATTTGTATACATTTTGGTCAACATAAAAGACATTTTAATACTTTTGAATGGTAGTGTATGTGTTAATCCAAATGCTTAAATGCATACAAATCTGGTTGTGTCTGTTCACCTTCTTGGTATAAACCATTTTCAATATGGAGCCGTAAATAGAAGTTACTCTGGCCTTCATTTCTCCGAGCCCTGTCAGTAAATCCTTTGCATGTACCGCCAACAGCAACGACGGAGAAGGCAGTGGCATCATCTGTGGCAGCCTGGCAGTAACAGCACTGAGATCTTGAAACTTGTCCAGTACAGAGAGATACTCTGCAGACTGGGCCAGCCACTTCTCTTTGTGCCGCACACAAAGGTGCCGATACAGCGACATCGCACTCTTCCCTGGCGACCGGGTCCGCATCAGTCTAACAAGCTCCTTATCGCAAGACAACCTTTAACCACAAAACACAACACAAAATCAAATCAATATTAACAATATCTTGATTTCAAGATACAACTCTACTAACCTGTACGTCAACACTGCTGGGAATTTCTCACGATGGATGGGATCCAGTTGATCCACAATGTCTTGCGACCAGCCTGCCACCTTTTTCCTGCAGGAACAGCACTCCAGGTACTCCGTGACCATGAAATACCACCCACTCATGTCCAAAACCTTCCGGACGGTGTTGTACAGTCCACACGACCTCAAATGATTGCCGAGACGACGGCAGTTGGGCTTCGTGCAGGGCAGCCTGTACGCCCACATCCGGCAGGGCATCCATAGGAACAGCCTGCTGTGAAAGAACGGGTCAGGAAACAGAGGAGGCTGTGAATACATCAACTGAGGTCCTGGAGGTGACCACCACAGCTGCAGAGGTTCAGTCAGCTTTAACTTCCCAGATGCATCTCTGCTGAAGAGAGCTTTACTGACCCAGAGATGCTGCTCCTTTGGCAGCATCTGCTTCCAACCTTCCGGAAGTAAAACCTGTTGGGAGAAAGGCAGGGAAATGAAGTGAACATGCAGCTGTTTTTGTCATTCTGCAAAATGGCCAAAGTTATCGCTTCTTACTTCTTCAGGAGGATCGGGCAGCTTTTCGACTGCTTGTGTTTCCATTTTTGATGAGGGCCGGGCTGTCTTAGAGGATCAGGATCAAAATCAACAGAAACATTAGTAATATTTCAAACCAAATGCATTGTTTCCATTTAACCAAAGACCTAAAACTAAAGTTTCTGTTATAAAATAAGTAGTGCTGTCAAACGATTAATCGCATTCCAAAATAAAAGTTTTTCTTTACATAATATATTTGTATGTACGGTGTATATTTATTAAGTATATATAAATACAAACACATGCATGTATATATTTGATGAAAATATGTTTTATATATTAAATATATTTAGATGTAATATAAAATATAAGAAAATAAATATGTAAATGCATTTACATGTAAATACTTTCAAAATATATACTGTACGTATGTGTTTTAATATAAACATAATAAATAAACACAGCATAAACACATATATTATGTAAAGAAAAACTTTCGGCTGTGAACAATCGCGATTTATTGTTTGACAGCACTCAAAATAAGCTTATAATATATGCTGTTTTGCAGAAAGATTTTTTATTATATTGAGACTCAATATGTAATGCAAGTGTAATTACTACTTCAAGTACAAGGTAATATAAATTAACAAGATGTACTTGTATTATTATGATTAGGGCTTGGTTTGGTTTAGGATTAGCTTGTAATTATGGATAATTTACTGTTATTACCATAGTACATATGTGTAATATGTAAGAAGGACATTGTGTCAATGGAAGCTATAAGTTAATGGAATGTCAAAAACACAAAAATCTCTGGAGTAGTCAGAGCTGGAAATGTCCACAATATACTAAATGGCCAAAAATATATGGATATCCCTTCAAATTAACAGGTTTGGCTGTTCCAGTAATTTCACTGAAAACTATTGTTAATGCAACACAATGTAATGTGCTTCCAAATGTATTTTATTCTGATCCAGAACCATTATAACCCCGTGGCTTTATTAGCCTTAAACGGATACTTCATACAAAAATATAATGCATTTTATAATTTGCCCACCTAGGTATTCGCAACTATTTAGTTTTGAAAAAGGTTTGATGAGTGTAAAATAAAAGTGTACGAGGTTCAATGTCGTTTGGTGGAGTTACAGTTCATTGCAAATGTGTTCAGCAGACTTCAGGTCTTCACAGCAGACTCGGTTAATAATAATTACTATATGGGCCTCACTTTGTGCACAAGGACAAAAAAAATCACCCTGACCAGCTGCAACTAAGCACAGAATTATCTGGAATGGCATTGTATGGTTTAGCCCTAAGGTTTTTGTAGTTGTTGTTTGTCCTGGAATTACTGGATTTTCCAAACCTGCCATTAGTTTGTCCGCATACTTTTGCGTGTTAGCATATGTTAAAGCTCTTTACAACATGAGTTATAGTTAGTATAATTTAAAAGTGCATACGGCTTAAACAATACCAGTACTAACTTAACGTTACTAGCACTACGGCAGTACAATAACAATACAGTTACAGTAACGTTTAATCTAGAGAATCAATAACAATGGCGTCAAACTCATTCATTTATAAATAAGCCAACGTTATAGGCCATGCCTGTGAAAAGACAAAACTGTAGACTCGTGAGTAAAACCCCCTGGCATGCATTCATTCATCAAATCGCCACACCATACTGTAGCGTTTCAAACTCGCATGGTAACGTAACGAAATACTGATCGACAACTCTTACCTTAAGACAGCCTAAATCAAACCGAGACAAACGGTTCACCTCAAGTGCCGTTACATTTGCTTTGTCGAACAACTGTGTGCTGTCTGTGTGTTCTGACAGGTTCGTGTATTAGCGAGCTTTCGATCTCCAGTCGAGTGCAGCGAAAACTACAAGCAGAGAAATTACAAAAGGTGGAGATCTTCCTCTTGTGAAAATCACAACGTAGTCCCGCCCTGCAGCTAAAGGAGCCAATAGCGTTTTCGATAGAGCCTGGAAGTCCCGCCTTCTATTTAAAAACCCAATCCACTTGTTTGTTTACTCTTTACTGAGCATGCGCTTTAGATTAGATTTAAATACATCGGGCGCAATCGCCTGGGCCGATATTAGCTACAAACAGCTAAACATGTATTGAATAATATTTTAATTTTGCACAAATTATATATTCATAAATGTAAGGGCCTTAAAACAAAGCCGTTGGTTTCTTTTTTTTCCCAAAAGGAATTCTGGTTGTATTGTAAATCTGTAAGTTTCTTAAAATGTAAATCTGGAAGAAGATTCTTCAGCTTATTGCAAAAATTTTAATTACTAGAAGATCCTATTTTGTAAGTCTTTCCTTTATTTATTGTATTTATTTTTCTCTGTGTGTTTTATCGTCATTTGGTTTAATTTAATTTGCTTTACTGTATTTGGGTTTTTGCAACAATTAAAATAAATAAATAAATAAAAACGCAGCTAATGGTGAGTAATCAAGTTGGTCTCAATTTATTGTGCTGTGGGATGGGTTTTGCATACATTTATGTGTGACGACCCGATATCAAAACTTTTCAAAAAGTTTGATGAATAAACATGAGCACATAAAGTTTAAAAATCAAACCGAGGCGTGGGTGTTTTTAAATCACTGTATTTCTGAAGTAATACTGTCTTAAGAAAATGTCATTTTCATTTCATCCTGCATGTAAGGCAGAGTTTGTAAGCTACTTTGTTTAATTTCTGTTGTAATTTCTACTTAATCCAAAGTCAGATTTGAAAACGTCTTAAAAATGTGTTTTTCCAAATAATATATATATGCATGCAATTTGTGTCCAGGGTGCAGATACTTCTTTTATTGTTTTTTCAGAAAGTTCTGGAAATATTTGTCTTCTTCCCCAATTTGTCACTACCAAAACACACTAATAATAATTTAACTATAAGGGTTATATTGGCCTTTTAAGATTTTGCCTACATTTAGATTGTAAATGTTTTTTTTGTTTTTTCCAGAGGTGAACCAATAACTATTAGCCTACATTATATTTTTATAGTGTAATTTATGGGATTTGTCTTATTTAAACCAAAAACATTTAGGAGTTATTGTTCAGGACAGCCACCTCTCAATTGAACGTAAGCAATAATTGATGGTTATATATGAAGACGTCAAATGCAAAAGCCTAGAAATACGTCTTAAGTTTTTCTTTAAAATTAGCATTTCTTTCTGGCTACTTTGTATGGGTTTCTATGTAAGCACTGTTACTTCTAAATGGCTTGAGACTTTCATTTTGCACATTTGAAGCAAAAATACTTGATGAACATATGCTATGTGTGAAAAGGGCATTAGCATCACTATCTCATTTTTGACGACTCTTAGAGGCTTTTGTATGGTGGCCGAGAGAGCTCAATGCACTGCAACTTAAAAAAAAACACATGCAAACAGAAAAAACGACAACACATTAGGAAAACATCTTCATCAGTTTGACAACAAAGGTACTGCAAATTTTCCCAATGCAACCAAACACACGAATGCGCTACAAACATAGAAGCGTGCTGCAAACAGCACGGACCACAACGGGAATGATTCAGGGGGACCCAAAAAGTGACGAATCCATCTGAGGGTAACTCTAGCTAACATAGCATTAAAATAATGTTTCACAGTTAAGTGTTTAATTCGTCAGATTAGTTTTATAATATTCAAAAAACCGTATTATCAGGTTGTTAAAAAAAAAAAAAAACTCACCTTTTAGTTTAGCAACAGATAATTAATAGCAACAAGTCGTCTTTTAGTTTTGAACAAATAATCAGGTCCCAGATGGGTTCGTCACTTTTTGGGGTCCCCATGAAACATTTCTGTTGGTCTGTGCTGTTTGCAGCACGTTTCTGTGTTTGGTTGCGCTGTAAGAATTTACAGTTTATATGTGTTTTTTCTGTTTGCATGTGTTTTCTTAAGTTGCAGCGCATTGAGCTCTCTCGGCCACCATACTTTTGCATCTGAACTCTTCATATACATTGTGTGTGTGTATATATATATATATATATATATATATATTAAGCTTATTATTATTTTACATAATAGTGTGGGTTTTAATAGACAACAGAAAGATCTTAATTAACATATAAGATTTAAATACTTAAATGCTTTGTAAATTGTCTTTTGGTTGCAGCAGTTTGCACCAATTCTGTAGAATAGCATATAGTACTGTTTTTCTGTGAGGTAAACGCATTTTTAGGCAGAAGGCTCCTTCTACAGGACCAAAGATGATAGAAATCCTTGAAAGGCACAGGACTGGCTTTGCCTTTGCAGAATCGAAGTAATTATTTTTTTTTTTTCCCAACTCAGCTTTGTTGATTACATATATTTTAAATGCATACATTTCTGCAACACATTTAGTTTTTACTAATTTTAATGTTTCTGCAATTTTTTTCTAGGCAGCATCATGACTTTTTCTATAAGCCCTTTTGAAGACTATTAAAGAAGTATTTTACAATAGGCCTTAACTAATTTAAAGCTAGGACAATGAAGGCGTTATCACACACACAAGCTTCTGCACCTAAAAAGAAGTAGTTGTTTTGTTCATACTTGAGAGTGTTTCTGTTGTTGTTGAGAAAACTACTTAATATTGGATATCAGGTTATGTGCACTCATACGCAGTAGTTGGCGATATGGACCTACGGCGTCTCCTCTGTAACGCCAGAAGAAAATAGGCCGCCGCCCATAAGACGCGTCAGAGGCGTGACGTTTGTTTTCTGGACATCTGTGAAATGTGGATTTCCTCCAGGTAAGTTAATTTATTTATCATCACGCAATGCTCTAGATTTTTCTTTACCTTTACGAATTAAGATACAAGTTAACTGCGTCTCATATTTCTCTGCAGCAGATCTGAGGTAAGGCGCATTTGATTTGATCCTCGTGATTCAGAGCGAAACACGGACGCTGCGCGCGCGCATGACAGATTGGTTTGCGATGAAAGCAAGCGTTGTAGTCAAACAGTGGTATATAAATAGGAACGCCCTGCACGTAATGTATTAGGTTTGTATGTGTATGCATTATCCTAGCGATGTCAGATTCGTAAATGAATTACGTGTCGGATCTTTTTGATGAATTGGTTTAAAAAGCGATTCAAAACCAGTCGGGCTGGACTTCCTAAAGCAATGCGAGCATTTGTTCCAGAATAGAATTTGAGTTGATTCTCGAGTCAGTGTCAGTAATAGAAATGCGTTTACGACTTCAACACGCATTACGCAGCTCTGCAGAACCTGTTCTGCTTGCAAATAACTATTTGTGAAAATAATACAATCACTACTTCACACACTAACGTGATTTCTGCATAAGGTTATTCAGGCATGGATGAATAAAGTAATTGCACATATTTAGTCCTTACGCCCAAATGAGGAAAAACAAAAGGGTCTCTTCTGAGACGCAGGATCTGCTGACATTCATTGTTTGAGTCACATTAGCCTACATATTTTAATAAGGAGCAGTTTTAGCTTGTTGAGGGAAGCGTATGAAACGCTCCAGTTCAGTCGAATTATTCCATATGTTATAAACTCTAAATATGTTATCCATTAAATTAATAACATTTGAAATAATGTATACAGTATACCTTAATCTGCTGAAATACATCTTACACAGTTGTTAATAGATTATGTGGATTTGTACTGTATTTGTAAAAGTATTTTCCTTTTTTTGTCAGAAATCTTAAAATAGTTTGACGCAGAAAATTGTCAAACTGGTTATTGTCTATTAAATGCACAAGGGAGGAGTTTTATGTGTGTGTGTGTGATTTAACTGATTCTTGTTGCATGTCATTTGTTTTTATCTTTCTCTGTTTGCAGTTGTTCTCAGTCCCTGGAAGAGTGAGAGGAGTGCAGTGTGCACTATGAGCGGGGCGGCGCTGGGAATAGAGATTGTGGTTGTCTTTTTCCTGGCTCTCTTCCTCCTGCATCGTTATGGCGACTTCAAGAAGCAGCAGCGCATGGTTCTCTTTGGCACACTGCTGGCTTGGTATTTATGCTTTCTCATCGTCTTCATCCTTCCCCTGGATGTCAGCACGGTTAGTTTGGCTCCCACTCAATAAAAGTGTCCAGTGCAGTTCATTTCTGACGCAACTCAGCAGCTTGTGCAATTGATTTTCAGACAATCTACAAGCAGTGTTTAATTGATCACGAAGCGCATGCCCAGACTCCCTCTGTGAGCCCTGTCCTTTCAAACCAGACAGCTTCTAATGCCTCCATCTCTCCCAGTAAAAGGTAAGCCTATGAGTTTACCTGCAGTCCGTATTATTCAGTTAGGCCAGTTCTGTGCTGTTTGTGAACTTATATTCTGTCCTGTTTTCCAAAGCACCCAAAGTGTGTGCTATAAACCATGGAGCTACATTCCAGATGGCATCATGCCTGTGTTCTGGAGGGTTGTTTATTGGACCTCGCAGTGTCTTACTTGGTGAGAAAGCTTTGTCCTTTTAAAACTTGATAATGGCGTCTTAAATCTTCTTGATAATTATTTGTCACTGTTGCTACACAAGTCTGTTGTAGGGCTGCAAGACGAATGTTTAACTATATTGTTTAGATAAATTACCAAAAAGATATTGTAAAGACTGCGCTTTAATTTAATGAATGCACATGCTTCTTTTTTCAGAGTGAATTGTGGCACTGTGACATTTAAACATGAGCAGTTTATAATCCGCTTTTTTCCAGGTTTCAGCTCCGTTCTCATTAAATGCTCATCTCTGCTTGTGCTCCAAGTTGGGTCACTTTTAACATGCTTTTGGAACATGTTTGGTGTTCAAATGTTTGAATCACCCTGACCAAATACCCACACGTGTGGTCTTGGCTATATGAGAGTGTGTGCATTTGACAGGAAGCAGGTGTGCAAAAATTAAAAATACGCCAAAGCGCAGTGCCCTTAATGCACACTAAAACCACACTTGGCTAGTAGAGCCATGTTCAAGGCTTATTGTATCCCATTATATTCTGGAAATAAATCATGAGTCTCTCGCAAGAGGTCACGGAAAACTGAATATTAAGAATAATTAGATATTTAATTAGAGACATAGAATTTGGTAGTAAACATGCAAAGATGAGTATGTTTATTTTGTACAATCACTTGCTTAGAAGCTCCACATTCGTCTGTTATAGGGACTACTTAGAAATGTATTTTAAAATGCAAAATTAAAATTTAACGTAAAGCTATACGACACTATAAGTGTGTCCTCTCAGGTAGTACTTGTGGTCTTCATGCTCACTTGAACACTTTTAACAATTAAGTCATTAAATTAGTATTTTAATTTTACATTTGTACGTAACAATAATAAATGAATGAAATAAATAAATACAGGTATATAATTTATATTCATTAGAAATATTTTGATTAAAAATATTTTTTTTTTATAATTTATTTTATAGCGAAATATTATGCTAGTGATATTTATTTTGTTTAGTTATAAAACTAATTATTAATTGTTAATTATTAATTGTTAATTATAAAACTAATTAACTAAAAACTAATAATTAATAATAATG
>JAUMHG010000024.1:1919896-1932411 GCA_032359395.1 Enteromius anoplus
CCCCCCCCCCCCCCCCCCCCCCCGTAGAGTGCCCTTTCAAAAAAAACAAAAATCGACAATAATTATAACAATTATTATTATTATAATTATAATTATATATAATTATTGTTATTATTGTAGTAGTAATATTAAAGCTCATAATTTATAAAGATCTATTTAAATTGAGGATAATAGTTTAGATCATTTTGTTTTTACATTATTATTATTATGGGGCTGTTTTAAATGTTTACATTTGCATTCATATTGCATATATATGTATATTGTATATATTATATTCATTACAAATATTTTGATAAATAATATATTTTTTTATATAATTTATTTTACAGCGAAATATTATGCTAGTACTAGAGTAACCTTTCAAAAAAAAATTTAACAATAATTATAATAATAATAATTTTCTTTCTCTTTCTTTCTTTCACTCATATTGTATTAAAGCCAAATGAAATGGTTGAAATATTGTCAAAATATTATTTGTAATTTTAGAAATGTAAACCTGTTCAGTTTATTTGAATATTTTTTCGAATAGCACTTTTCACAGTAAAAATTATTCTCTCGCAATTTTTCTGTGGACCATTGGTTTAAATGCATTAATAACTATGCTGTAAGAACAGTGCTTGGTAACAGTGTTTATCTTCCAAGGCTCCTTCTGCCATTCATGCAGTCGTATGCTCGTTCTGGAGGATTCTCCATTACTGGAAAGATCAAGACGGCCCTCATTGAGAATGCTATCTATTATGGCACATACCTTTTCATCTTCGGCTCTCTTCTTATTTACGTTGCTGTGCATCCTACGTTGCAACTCTCCTGGTCCGTAAACCAGTCTATAATATTTTTCTATTGTTGCACAAAGTTCTGTTCATACTGACCCTTCTTTTCTGTATCAGGTATGAGCTGCAAACCATCGGCATCACTGCGGCCAACACTTGGGGTCTGTTTCTTCTAGTGTTGCTGTTGGGCTACGGCTTGGTCGAGATCCCTCGCTCGTACTGGGAGGTCTCGCACCAGGGTCACCTCCTCATCAAGACTTACTTTAAAGCAGCCAAGCTCATGACAGAGAAGGCAGATTCAGAGGAGAACCTAGAGGATGTCATGGAGGTGAAAGCCATGTGTGTTTATATACTGTAAACAAACACCTGTTCTAAGCTTCATGAGCCTAGATAAGCTGGATTTTGAAAGGTAATGTCAGATCTCAGCCAGTGTTGTGTCTTAAGACGTTTGCATTTTTATCACAGGAAGTGAGAAAAATCAATGAATCGATAAAATATAATCATCCATTGAGGAAAAATGTGGACACCATTCTCCGAAAGGTGAGAGGACAACATGATAGTAAGTTTCTGGGGCGTATTTATTTGATTTGAAGTAATCATGCCTAATTGTTTTAGTGCCCAGTTGAATATCAGGAGAAAATGGGCAGGAACATGGATGACTTTGAGGATTTTGATGATAAACAAAACGCATATCCCACTGAAAGAAGCCTTTCCAAACTGCACAAGCAGGTACTGCTCAAGTGTTTTTCGAAATTTGTGCTCTGAAATGATACTAAACAGCAGGTTTCTCAGGTGATTTACGCCGTGCAGCGACACAATCGCACCCGTGTTCAGTGGCAGATATTGCTGGAGCAGGCTTTCCATCTCGAGGACGTTGCTAAGAACGAAACTAGCACCTCTCGCCAGTTCGTTCACAGCTTTGCCCCTCCAGAACCTGTAGGCTGGTTCAGACGGTACATTTATACTCCCTCAGTAGGTAGGTGCTCCAATAGATATGATGTATTTAAATATGATGTTGACCCTGCCATGACTTTCTTTTGTTTTCTTCATCAGAGTGGTACTGGGAGTGTTTGCTGAAGCAGTGGTTTTACCGTGTACTGTCTGTGGTTCTGTCGCTCTTTTCGGCGGCTGTGGTTTGGTCCGAGTGCACTTTCTTCAGCACTCATCCTGTTCTGTCTCTCTTCGCCGTGTTTATCCAGCTTGCTGAGAGGGATTACAACTACCTGTACATTGAGGTGAATCTGCTTGAGCTTAGGGTTCTAATCTTGGGAAATCTTTGATTTAAAATATATGTGTTCATTTCGGTTCCAGGTCTTTATTGAATCAAATAAGATTCTCAGTTATGATTTAAGATATTGTCAATAAATGCAGTTATGTATTAGAGTTGATAAGCTAATTTAATTTATCAAAATTCATCTAATTTCATTTAATTCTCAAAAAGCCTGCATTTAATTGATCAAAAATACAGTAAAAATAGTAAAATACTAAAAAATGTTAAAATATTACTATTTAACGGAAGTTTTCTATTGTAATAAATGTTATAACTTGTAATTTATTCCTGTGATACAAAGCTGAATTTTCAGCAGCCATTACCCCAGCTTTCAGTAAAACACGATCATTCAGAAATCAAACTGAGGTGGTGCTTAAGAAGCACTTCTTATTATCATCAATGTTAAATTAGTTTTTTTAAGAAACTGATACATTTTCTTCCAGAATTTTTTGTGTGTATATATATATATATATATATATGTGTATATATATATATATATATGCACATATATATGCACTTGCAATCAGAATTATTCAACCCCCTCACCTCATTAGGCAATATAGTGATGTTGATGAAAGATAATGAAAATAAGTGAAAAATAAAACTTGTGAAATAACAAACAATATTTATTGATACATATTTGAGTTATTTTGACAACAGAAGTTGACTTAACTTTGAAGTTCAAATGAAAATTGTAAGTCTTGTAACACATGAGCTTGTGCAGTATTATTCAACCCCCAGCTTCAGTACCTTGTGGAGCGCCCTTTAGTTTTTATAACTTCTAACAAGCGTTACACCAAATCTAAGAGCTTACTGGTTTTGCCTGCAACATTATCTGAAACCAACTAAGATTCTCTTTTTGTCCTGTAGATGGCGTGCTTCATTACCATCTTCTTCCTCTGCACCTGCGTCTATTCCACCGTGTTTCGCATCCGAGTCTTCAACTACTACTACCTGGCCTCACATCACCAAACTGACGCTTACAGCCTGCAGTTCAGCGGCATGTATGTTTCACAGATAGAAGCATTCATTGAATTAAACAGAACGGTATTGTCAGTGAACTCTCCCCTTAGTTTAGTTTTTTTTCTTTGTTAAACCACAAAAGCCTGTGTGTTGTTTACTAGGCTTTTTTGCCGCTTGACTCCCCCGCTTTGTCTAAACTTTCTGGGACTGATTCACATGGATTCTGCCATATCCCACCAAGCAAAGAAGCAAACGGCATACACCTCTGTGAGTTTTTAGCATTATATGTACAGAAATATTTTAATATATGTAAGACTAATTGCACAGCTGATCAAATGTTTAAAGCATTATTTTGAAATGTCTAATTACTAATAAGCATTAACGTTATGTTGTAGATCATGGGTTCTATGCGCGTCTTGTCCTTCATTGCCAACGGCTTCTACATCTATTACCCCATGCTGATCGTCATTCTCTGCATTGCTACATACTTCAGGTTTGTCTGATATTTTCTTTAAATCATCAGACAGAAGAGTCTTATGGTGGATATTATGTGTCAAATGTCATGCTGTAGTTTCTGTCTGATTTCTGTGCAGTCTTGGCACACGTTGCCTGAACCTCCTGGGTTTCCAGCAGTTCATGGGCGACAACGAAATGACCTCTGATCTGATAGATGAAGGCAGAGAACTCCTGCGCAGAGGTGATTTGTTTAAATTTGTAGATTAAAAAAAACACACACATGTAGTGCTCTCAAATGATTAATTGCATCCAAAAATAAAAGTTTTCTTTACATAATTTATGTATGTGTAATATTTATATTTATGTATAAATAAAAATGCATGTATGTATTTTGAAAATATGAACATGTGTATATACATTTATATATTTATATTCATATATGTATATAATAATCATATTTTTCTTTAATATATACATGCATTTTTGGTAATATATGAATAATTAACATACGGGCAATTCCAGCGTTATGGACGAACCAGAAGAACAATATCTGCTGCATGGAGAAGGGTTGGTCAATTATAAAACCTAAAAGATCAGCTTTAAGTTTTAAATGTTATGGACGTGACCGTTCTGAAAGCAGAATTTATTTGATTATGGAAGTGAATATAAAATACTTTAAGAGACACGTATAGACAGTGTTTAATAGACTTAAGAGTTTTCTAGTTGCCGTTAAGCCATTATAGGCCTATAATCCATATAATGAGTAGGCTTGCTGTGGCAGTGATACCGGCCGCTACACCGGTTTAAATAATATACTAACATTGATAAGAACATTGCATGACAATTTTTTTCCCTTTAGTCCACCTGTGCATTTCTGACCAGCACAGCTAATGCTGTATAAATCTCCTCAATGTTCTCGTTGAGAAGCAATTTCTAAAATGGTAGAATTAATTCCTTTCTTAAATGTTATGATATGGAAAGCCTGAAATGGATCAGAGCAGTATGGCCATACACAGTCTACCAGTCATCAGCAGTGTTGTAAATAAAACCTGTGCCAGTATGCATATGATTTAATATGAAGCGTCTGTAACGGTCACATCCATAACGCATTATTGTAGTTGATAAGAGCAAAGAATATAAAGAAGCTGTTGATCATAGTTAGCACGGTCATAAAATGGCTTTGTACACAAAGTTTTAATTTAATTGCATTAATAATTACTATATGAGGGTCATTCCAGCTGGAATCATCAAATGGTCTCCACCTGACCCCCTTTGTATATGATCTGTATAAATAGATCATATACAAAATTTCAGATCTCTACTGTGCGTAATTTTCTTTGACAAAAAATCTGTAAAAAAGTAATTTTTTCATGTGATGGGCAATATGCCCAATTGATCATATACAAAATTTCAGATCTCTACTCTCTTAAAAAGTTTTTTTTTTACCAATCAGTTTTTTTTGGCATCTGTTCAGACTGAAAAATCTCCAGAACTAGTTGTGCCAGGTCCATGAAATTTTCTGGGCTAAGAGTCCTGGTCCAGAACTGCATGAATTACAACTCACAACTTTGTAACTGAATTTACACCTGAATGCTGGCCCTCTACTTTTCTTTGGGTTTTCAGATGTCCATAGAAACCTCAATTTTTAATGTATAAGCATCAAACTTGGTAAATGGTCTGATATGTACCATATCTTTCACATCCTTTGATATCAAAGATATCCTTTGATATCCTTTGAGTCTTATGGATGTTGAGATATTAAGGTCCAAAAATGGAAAAAAACTAATTTACACCAATGTTCAGAGCAATATTACCCATGAATGACACAAGGTGTGGACATAAAAATTTTTTTTTTTGAAAGAGCATGTTCTTATTGATAAAAATATCAAAAAATTGGGATGGGGTTTTGCCTCATTTTTCTGTAATAATTATTTTAAAAAGTCATTGTTATGTGACATTCACAACTACTCTAGTATCAGCTATTTTGAACTCATATGCCTAAATTAATGCTATAATGCAGCATTCCATTGTGCTCGAGACTCGGGGGAAATCCGACCTCCACCTCAGGAAAGTGCAATGGAACGGTCAATTCAAATGTGCTGCATTCCAGATTCTTGAAGTCATCTAGTGTTCCTGGCACACGAGACAACCATTCCTTTAAACCAGTCAATGACACAATTTTGGAGGTGAGTCGAGTATCAGGAACACCAGGATTCCATGTCAACTTTGAGGTTGACCCAGTTGAACAAGGCCTTCACATCACAGATATGGCCCCAGGACAATATGTTACTTGTGTGTATGACCGACAATGGTGGGTTGGTATCATCAGAGACGTCTTGATACAGAGCAAGACATTCAAGCAGGGCTTAAAAACGAAAAAAAAAAAAATCCATTCGGTTCACTCCGAGCAGAATTGATACTTAAACGTTTCTGTTCTTGCGTTTCGCATTAAAACAATTTCTAGAAAAAAATACCGGTCAATAACGTTATTTTTTAAAAATATATATATATGGTATTTATATGGGGCCATATAAAGCCTGTGCATTGATCCGGCCGTGCTCGTCGAATTAATGTTTAAGCTGAGTTTGCCTCTGCAGGTTACCATTATGATTCCCGGCCATTTTGCCCCGCATCCTTCAATTTTACAGCGATGTATCAAATGATTTGTCAAAGAAATATTGACGAAATAAAACCATGCAACTATAGCAATTAATTTGTTCAGTTAACGAATTTCGTTTTAAAGTAATAATTAGAGTGCGGATCGGGACGCATTTTTCTGTCCGAGCCTGGCCCGTGTCCGACAGGCATTAAGATATTTATGTCCGAGCCCGATCCCAGCCCGACACAGTTAAAATCGATTTTTTTTTCCCGTTCTAATGACACATGCGCTTTTTTGTGTGGAAAGCCTGCTTTTATTAAGCAACTGTTGGAAAGAGCTCGGAAATGTCAACAGATGAGAGCATCAGCGCACACGGGGCAAAAAGCTCTGTTTATAACAAAGGCGCACCCGAACCCAAGCATCCTTTCTAAATATCTGTCCGAACCCGACCCGGCCCGGCCCGAGTATCCATCCTCTACTGTGAGTCAGTTCTGTGAGTTTCGGTTTATAAAGCGCTCCTGTTCTAGACAGAGACAGCAGAAACCGTATCCTCTGTTCCTTGTTATCTTATTTAAAGCACTACGTTTTGTTGATATTGTAAATGTACAGATATAAAGGTAGATCCTTTACCGTTCCGAATGATGTATTACTTTCACCTTTATGAGCAAAAATGACAGCGTATTTAAGTTTCTACTGAAAAAATAATATGCAAGTGATCATCATGGTGCCTCCGTTAGGCGTCTAACAGCGCACATCTAATTAGGTGAAATGTTTAAACTAACATGTGATGTGCTTGCCATGAACTGTTTTATATCTCTAGATTTTTAGCAGGTTGAGATGATTTAAGAAGGCTAAATTATTTAAACATTGTCTGTGATCAACTCACTGTCGTTGGCCGCAAAAAGATTGTGATAAGTGCGTAGTCTACCCTCGAAAGAGATCCTGCAGGCTCCCTGTTCAGTAGTTTTTTTTTGAGGCAAGCTCGTCACATTGGACAAATGGCTCTGGTTTATGACGTCTGCTTCTCAGGCATTTCCCATTGTATTCCCATTGAGTCAACATGGCATTTGCACACACAATTTAAATTTATGGTTGTTTTTTTTTGTCTCCCAAATTAATATAAGAAGAGAATGATAAAATAACGTTATTAACTGGTTAATTGCATTTTCAAATAAACGTTTTTGTTCAGAACGATTAAAATTGATTTTGTTTTCGTTTCTGTTTTTGTTCCAGTTAAATGTCATTTGTTTCCGTTCCGTTCTTTCGTTCCTTGAACCGGTTCAGAGCCCTGCATTCAAGTGCTTTTTTTTTGCATCCCCATGGCCCATATAGAGGCTACTTTTGGCCAAAAAGGGAAGATGCCTGTTGGGTGCCTCTCCAGCACATCATAATGAAAATTGATGTGCCAGTTACTTCCACCGGACGATGCTATGTATATAAAAGAAAATGAAACTGTGGATTCAGACACTTTCATGAACAACTTTCAGTAACTGTTGTCATACATGTATTTGTGTTGGTGGCATACATATTAAAGTGACTCATGTCTGGAAGTAAGTTTTTTTTGTATTTTGTATTTTTTGGAAGTGGAACATTAATAAATTCTGTTGAAATGCCCTTACCAAGTTGAATAGCAAAAGTTAACAATAGGATCAGTGACAAAACTGAGTTTAAAAAAAATCATTACAGAAAAATTAGGCAAAACCCCATCCTAATTGGTTTTATATTTTAGAAATTATATTTTTTATATTTATAAAAGTTTTATGTCCACACCTTGTGTCATTCATGGGTAATATTGCTCTGAACATTGGTGTAAATTAGTTTTTTTTCCATTTTTGGACCTTAATATCTCAACATCCATAAGACTGTATTGTCTGATGTCAGATATGATGAAAAGATATGATGATATGATGAAAGTACATATCAGACCATTTACCAAGTTTGATGCTTATACATTGAAAATTGAGGTTTCTATGGACATCTGAAAACCCTTAAAGTAATAGTTTCAAAGAAAAGTAGAGGGCCAGCATTCAGGTGTAAATTCAATAAAAATGCTTTGAGTTGCAATTCATGCAGTTCTGGACCAGGACTCTTAGCCCAGAAAATGCACCTGACAAAACTAGTTCTGGAGATTTTTCAGTCTGAACAGATGCCAAGAAAACTGATTGGTAAAAAAAAAACTTTTTAAGAGAGTAGAGATCTGAAATTTTGTATATGATCTATTGGGCATATTGCCCATCACATGGATTTTGTTGAGACAAATCTGAGGAGGCCAGGTGGGGAACTTTTCCAAGTTGGAATAACCCATGATATAAACCTAAAATATATAAAATAAAAGGTTACAGACCATGTGATATTTCCGTTTTTCTTTGTTAATAAATCTGCAAAAATGTCAACAATTCTGTGTTTTTCTGTCAATACGGGGTGCTGTGTGTACATTGAGGGGGAAAAAAGAACTTAAATGATTTTAGCAAATATAACAAAGAGTGAAAAATGTAAGTGGGTCTGAATACTTTCCATACCCACTCTGTATATATATATATATATATATACACACACACACACACACAAACACACAATATTGCATTAAATACATTAACTAAAATGTAAGAGTATCATTTAACTAAATGTTATTCTTTGTTATGTAAAGAGATTTACTCTCAATTTAATCCGTATCTAAGGGAATCATGTCAAAAACGGTTGTAGCTTATTGAAAGCTTATCTAACTATCTGACCGGTAGTATGAAAACAAGGTTACACTGTCTCCTGTGGTTGCTATGGTTAGATGTGATGCAGAAATAAATATTGATTCTGACTGAAATGATTTGGGACACTTTTGCTCATTGCTACAGCTCTACTTTCTGTAGTGGTTAAAACCTCAATGCTTCATGCTGACACTGACATTTAACACAATGCCATCCGGTATTAAATGAGCACATTCATCTGACATATACTGTTTTTTTGGGGGGTTTTTTTTGCATAGAAAGAAGAAAACGGCAAAGAATAGAAGATGGGGAGAACAGACGAAGAGTGAGTTGTAAATAGTACAGAGTAATATATGCATTATATAGAATTACTCTACTGATGCATATTACAGTTATATGATAATATGTACATGACAGGAATGGAGAGAGCGTTATGCACAACGAGATGAGATTGCTGCCAGAAACCGGATGTCCATGTCTGAGATGAAGGAAACGAACTATGGCGAAACCCTAAATTCAAACACGCGTATGTTTACTGCCCAATAAGATTATAAGATATGTGTTGTTAAGTGAATTTCACAAAAAGGTAGTCATGTTTACCCCTTCATTTTTTTTTTTTTTATACACAGAGGCCAAGTACACCCGTAGCAGCAGCCAGACAGGACGAGACAGCATTGAGCTGTTGCAGGACGCCGGACCGCTGGACTTTAATGCTGAAACACATGATGACCCTTTGCAATCTGAACCTAGCAGGTCAGTTTATACTGTATTTTTTGAGTGCTGCAGTAATGAAATATTTTTGTAGGCCATCAGGAAAGTTAGCTTCACCCTGGTTCCCTCAACAAATAGTTTTTTGGATTCTTGCAGAATATAAGTCCTGTGACCAACAAAAGCTTATGGTTCTTACAGATTTTGTGATTCTTACAGATTGGGTGTTTAATTGATTTTATATAATTTGTGACCCTGGACCACAAAACCAGTAGTAAGTAGCACAGGTATATTTGTAGCAATAGCCAATAATATCATACATTTTTATCTTATTCCAAAAATCATTAGGATAGCAGGTAAATATTACGTCCTGTAAAGATATTTTGTACTTTTTCTACTATGAATATATTTTTGGCTAACAAAAATAATTTCCCCCGCATCACCCTATTGTCATAAGCTTTTTTTTTTTTCCTGCACTGCACGTACTCAGTCCTTTTGTTTCCGTCCCCCACAGACATGCCGGTGGAAGGTACCTCTCAATGTCTTCTTCTCGAAGCAGGATCTTTGATGATGTTTGATGTTTCTCACTATGGTCAAAAACACTGTCATGAGAAAATAAGCTGAATTTACCTCTAAAACACTCATCTCAACAGGTGTGGTCCGTCCCTCTCATTTTAAACATCTTCAGCTTCCTGTATCCTGTAATGCAGTCTAGTCATCTGCATGCGTCCTGATAAACACACAGAAAAATACACACACTTGTTTTGAAGTGCCAGGCAGTCAGAATGGTACTTTAGACAAATGGGAAATGTCTCTTTAGCTCACAGTTTCTTCAAGAAATGAGTCCATGTTATGAGTCATGAAAGGTACTACACATGGGGAAGAGTTAGATCATCATAGTGTTAGTCATCAATTACTGCTGATAGGTATCAGGTAATGTACCTGAGTGTTTACATCAGTCAAGTAAATATGAACTGACATCAATGTGGCCAACTTGTGTTAGAGACTTCATGGGTCTAGATATAGGCTGTCTTACAGAATACTGTGCAGTTGTTGTTGTTTTTTTTACATGTAATTGTGTCAATATAAAGCCAGTGAAATTGTTTTTAGGATTGAGGGTTTGGATATCTGCTCATAATTACAATGACTTTCCAATAGTTCATGTGGGAGGCGAAAAAATAAGTGTATACAAACACACCCTTCTCACACACACACACATAATAGAATATATATATGTATGTATATAGTGAAATTCATCTTAACATTCCACCCATGAAACTGTTTTTTTTTAACTTTTTTTTAATGAATGAAGAAACTATATTAACTTTAAGTCTAATATTTATTTTCACCCAAAAAAATTATTTGGTACTGTTATTTATACATTCTTTGCTTGTTTCAGATGGCTGTTACTAACTTATTTATAATGAAGTTCCATTATTTTAGCTCTATTCTTGATGTCTGATATGCCATTTATGATTTGCACTGTAATGTATGTCACTTATTCAGAATAGGCAATGCTGTTAAAATAGCTTCAAGGACACGTTCTGTTGTGTCAGCTTTAAATGCATTACAAAAATTACTTATGTGCTGGTTTTCCAGACTTATAAGCATCTCTTTATCACAAGCTCAGTTTTCTTATAGTAAACAGACCGTCAGTATATGAATGTGTTGAAGGAATCTGGTTAGCAACTACATAACAAGCTTCTAAAACAAGGTTCACGGGTGCATGACAAGGTGCGAGGGAATCACATTTCTAGTGCATAGGATTCTCACTGTACACAGTCATCAAGCATATCTTTGCATGCTCTTCTTCTGAATATGCAGAGTTGTTTCTCACAGGAAGTGCAGTAGCAGCTATGAGTAATGTGTATTTCACTACAAACTGTATGTCTATACTCTCCTCAAACGCTAAGCATCCTGATTTCAACTTTAAATGATGTATTTTCATAGAAAACGTAGCCCTTTAAGTTTAAATTAGAGGGCCTTGTTTTGTGTTTAGTTCAAACCTTTCGGTTTGCTGATTATTATTCATATCTACTGTGTGTTTATGAATATTTTGTTGCCAATGAGGTGTAATCTTTTTGATCTGTTCAGTCCTCAAGTATTGTTTTGATGAATGCCAACTGGAATCTAATGCTGGAATCGGTTGATTTGTATATCTGGTGTTTGTGAATTGTGGTACATTCCAAATAGACACATATGTACTCTTGCAGTTATTAATAAAGGATTGATTAAATCGTATTTACTTCTTAATATTGTGCATTTAAAGTTAATATCTATCGTCTCATTACCTGTCATGAACTTTCTATTGGGTTTGTCCCCAAACGTGAAGGTACTTACACAAAAATGGAGAAATCAGCAGTCATGCTCGCAGTTGTTTGTTTCACATTCAAAATGTTGTCGAGCTGTTGTGTTTGTACCGCTTGGTAGTCAAACAACAACCAGTAAACAACAGCGGAAGGTCAAACGTAGCCTTCTAATCGCTTCATCAAACACCTGAAGCGAGAGTGACCAATCAAATACAAGAACTCGTCACTATGGAAACACTGAACGCTAAAACAGGAAAGAGCAAAGCTGAGCTAAGGAAATCCAGGTGGTTTCGATACATTAATCATCGTTTTGTTTCCCTTCTCTACGTGAGTATGCAGTGAATAGATTATTACGGATATATAAAGCATTCATGTTGTGGTTAATGCGCTGTTTGCTGAATTACAGCAGCTTAAGAGCATGTTTTCTTGCTCGATAGTCAGTGGTCCACGATTAAAATTACGCTGTCATAGCTAATAACTGTACTACATTTGAATGACTATAATTTTATTATATTTACAGTTTTTATCAGAGACTACATAGATTAATTTTCTAATGTGGTCTCTCACCACATTATTTCAAAATGAGCTGGTCAAAGAAAAAGGCGGACAAGCTTCAAAGGCAGCCAGTTCTACGATACAAGTTCATAGGCATTTTCATATAAACAATTTCCTTAAAATATATGCATCAGCTAAACAGCAAGTGCAATCATCCCATGCAGTAAAAAAATATACCCCCCC
>JAUMHG010000024.1:1949788-1965598 GCA_032359395.1 Enteromius anoplus
ATTTAAAATTTAGGTTTTTATCCAACCAAAATCCCAGATATTTATAATTATCTACAGACTGAATACAAATTCCATCCTGTGACTTGATGGAGAAAGATAAAGGTTTTGTTCGCCCATTTTGAAAAACCATAACTTTAGTTTTATGCGAATTTAACAACAACTTCAAATTTAATAAGGAATCTTGCAGGATATTGAAATCTGCCTGTAGATTTGAAAAAGCTAATTCAGTTGTGGGAGCACGGGAATACAAAATTATATAGTCAGCATATAGGTGATATTTACAAAAATTAAGATTATCACAAACATTGTTAATATAAACTAAGAATAATAGGGGACCCATAACAGAGCCCTGAGGAACACCCTTAGTTACAATAACTGGGTTTGACAGGTCATTGCCCTTTTTGACCATTTGTGAACGATTGCTCAAATAGCTCAAAAACCATTTGACCGTGTTACCTCCAATGCCAGCTCTCAGCAGGGTATTAACCAATAATAAATGGTCCACAGTATCAAACGCCTTTGTAAGGTCTATGAATCACCATTATCTCGATTGAGAATATCAATATTGTTGGATATAATGATACTTTCCAGCTCTTTTTAGTTTGAGAGCTTACTGAAAATTAATTTTCTTGTTTTCCATTCAAAATATGGAAATATTCTACAAAAGCAAAAATAAAATATTAAAAAAGTAAATATTCTTAAAACAAGATGAATATAATTGTGCCAAATTAATTTTTCATTTTAAATCATCTTGTTACTTTTTTTTTTTTTTCAAATGGCACATAGTTTATTTTTTTTTTAGCATAATGTAATATAATTCAGAGGTAGTAAAAGCAATGAGCCAGAAGGGTAAGAAATAAAAAAGAGTGGGGAATTTTTTTTAAAAAAAAATACAGTTAATTTAAGGATATCTATCTAAAAATGTTTACGATAAATAAGAGAATATTCAATATGACCGATTTCATACTTTTGACAGCTGTAGCGCCCTCATCAGGACAATTAGGGCAAGCTGTGGTGATGTTGTAGATGGTATGAGTGCTACCATCCAAATTTCAAGTCTCTATGATTAACGGTTTGGTATGCCAGATCAGTTTTACATGGTGACTGCTACTAATTGGTCATTCTAACAATTACAATAGGCTACATGCTCGAACCCCTAATTGAAAAAAATAAATAAATAAAAAAAAAAAATATATATATATATATCTCCACTTCAATCGTCGACTACTGTTTATAATATATTTGACAGCTCTCACCAGGTTTTCATTGGTAAGGCGCGTAATCTCCTGCTGCACGCTGAACTCCACCAGAGCTTCAGGAGAAAGGGTAGAGAAGTGGTCCAGCGTTTCCTGTTTCTTCTCCAGATTGTCCTTCAGCAGCTCGATTTGTGTGTGAAGAGCCTCTAACTCATCCTTGTGCTGTCGAGACTGTGTCTGCAGCTGAGTCTCCAGCAGTCTGAACACAAACACGCCACAATATGGTATAAGTGAGTGCAAAAATTCAGTTAGCCCTCAAAACACTTCTTAAAAGTGACCAAACTCAATATATGCCCAATGGTCCTTTACGGTTTGAAAAACACTGACAGAAACAGAAGCCTCGAAATCCAGTTAAACCTGGAGTGAAATCCAAGAAATTTAAAGCACAACCTGGCAACTTGCTTTAGACCCTGGTAGGCCAGGCCAAGCTCCCCATCTTCATTCAAATAACCCCAATCTTGTGCTTTACTGGCGTCCGAGTAACAGAGAGCCAAAAAGGGAGAGAAGAAGCAACAGACAGACAGGAGAGAAAGCAAAGGAGAAAAGTGATAAGATGGCAGGGACAGTTGGTGTAGCAAAGCAAGGCATGGCAGGTTAGATTACTCTGTGATTAGACTTCAGATTGAACATGTGGGCACATCTGAATAACCCATCTCCATTTCACTCATATTATCTTTATATAAAGAGGTCATGCAGCCGCTATGACTTTGGTTATTTGTCTAGGATATGATGTTTTAGTTTTTTTTAGGTGAGCTGCCTGCACAAGCAATGTCTGCAAGAAGATGTGGCACTCACAGGAAATGAGAAACAGAGAAAGGAGGGAAAACGCATGCATGAGAAATCAGACGGTGTTTAAAGTGCCAAGTCCTGAGACCACGGAGTACGAAAACGTATTCTTTCACAGTAATAAGTACCTCATCTAACATCTGTCACTCTCCGTTTTAAAAGACCACTTTAAAAATGTGACGGAGAGAAAGTGTCATGAATTTAGAGCCGCCTGGATGGATACTGGACAGTACGAAAGTTCAGATTTAACAGTGCACTGGCCAGAGGTAAAAGGATAAAAAGCCAGAGCTGGAAATGTAAATATATTGTACTGTGGCATCTTTTTATTACACTAATCCAAAATTAATGCTCAGTAAGTGCTATAAGTGTATCTTATTGATCCCTAACCATTTCTTCCATAATGCTGTAGTGCAGCGATGTTATAATATGAAAAATGTCAGTTTGAATATGAATGCAAAATAATATTTCCTCCCAATGAAACATGCCAAGAGCCTGTGGTGGTCTATAAATTTGACAAAAGTTGCAGATTACTTAGATAAAATGTTAGCTTTGAGTCTGTGAGTGCTTGCTTGAGACAGCACTATGCTAATTCATGAGATGTGACTGGCTCAGAGAAAAAAGAGGTATACTGCTGTAAATGAAAGCAGACGGAGCATGAAGAGCTGAATCAGAGAGCGGCTCTAGATTCAGACGAACAGTCAGTACCACTGGATTCAATCTTCAGTAAAATAGCCGAATGAGTGTGTGGAGAAGAGCAGATGTCACTTTAAAAGCCGTTCATTATGTTGATTGGATTGCCTTACTTCTTTAAATCAGGTGCATCAACAGCGTCCTCAGAGTCCACGGCCTTCTTGTTGTTAGTCCATTCTGATACATCTTTCGAATCCTGTTCGAATGAAACAAATACATCAAAAGGAACCTACGAATGCATGTTTATAGTATGTTAGAGTTTCTTTGTCTCTCAGATTTGAATGCCTTAAAAACTCAAATATAACAGCCAGAATGAGAAAAAGATCTTTCTTTCGAGCATAATCAATGGTGACAATGATGTTTCCCACCTCAGCAAACTCAGAAAGGCAGGGGGATATAAAGCCATTTTAAATAGCAGTACAGCTTCTGTAGAGCTCACACACACCATCACTATTAAACTTTTCCTGAACTTAAATAGCTCTGAGCTCCATCAAAACCCATTATATCCCATCTTATCCAATGCAACGTCTCCATGACTGATTGCTTTTATAGTTTTCCATTGAAGTCTGATGGGATGTCAATGGATTACAAAGTCTAATATGATAACGACATACCACAGTAGATTCATTCGGAAAGACAACAGCTGTAAAAACATTATAAAACGAGGGGAGTGATGTTAAACTCACAATGTGGTTTATGTTCTCTGAATGCCTAGTGGAGGTCACGATTTGGGTCTTAAGCATAAGGACCTCCTCCTTGCGCACATCCAGCTCCTCATTGGCCGCCTTGAGCTGATTTAGCAGCAGGTTGTAGCCCTCTTGCAGCTCGTTGGACGAGTTGTTATCGGAGGCCTTGTCGGACACCGCTTTCCTCAACTCGTTCAGGTCATTCTTCAACTTCTTATTCTCAGTCTCCAGCTCTTGCCGCTGTAAACAGAACACATTTCACAAATACAGTCTGAGAGAGGGTAAATAGCTGAGAAAGTTGTAAATAAGCCTGAACGAATGTGTGTTTGTGTGAGAGAAAGAAACTTCGAAACAGAAAGAGATGGACCTAAATCAATGCAGACTGCAGTAACTTCATCGAAGTGCCTGTAGCAAAAGCTTTGATCAGACACAGAGCGTTTGAGCACTGCAGTACAAGAACCATCAGCAGTTATTATATAAGCTCACCGTGCAGTGCTGGGGCGCTTTAAGAAAACAAACAAATCAGCTACGTAATTCTACTGCCTTGAGCTCCGCATTCAACTTTCGGCTCTGGTGTCTTCATTCTTGTACTTTGCTCTCTGGTCAGAGTCAAACCTTTTAAAGCTGTTCAACCAAGCCTGCTGTTGGAGTTTCAACATATCCTTGTGTTCAGATAAATGACTGATTGCTGATATTAATGTGTTGAGGTCTTTTGAGGTGAAGATTTTGAAAACTTGAACCGGCAAAAAAAGCTTTAGGACACTAAAGAATACATCTGATTTCTTATTAGCCACCTGCCTGTGTTCATGCCAGTCTTTGTTAAATTTCTACACAAACATACTTCATTCTGTTTATTGAGGTACTTATTTGGTGAGCAGCAGAATCCAATTGTATTTAAAGGGAAAAGTTAAAAAGGCACTGCTGTAATCAACACTATCCTCTTGCAGTGTGACCAGTTGGATGATAAAAAATGCTAGAAGTCTTTCAAAAGTAATTAAAAATCTAAAAATAAACACTAAAACATGCCAAAAACAGTGAAAAGAAGGTTTTTAAATCAAGAAAAAAAGGGCTCAATCCTAGCTTTACTGGCACAAGGATTCAGTGAGCGTCAAGTTGCTTCTATCCTGAATATTTCAAAGACGGCAGTTCACAAAAATTGAAACAAGCGAGCATTTATTTGTATTGGTGGTGTATTGGTGAGATTAACAGTTTTAAGAATAAAACCCAAAAGAAACTGATTTTTCTGCAGTGGTCTCTTATTTTTTTCCAGAGCTGTATACACATACATACACACAAACACACATTTAATATATATATATAAATAAATGTACATGTTTATATATTTTTTTTACTTTTAATTCAATGTTGTTTGCTATCACTGTTTTATCTCACATTATTATGCTGTATCATTATTTCAAAATCGTTAAGGTCAAAAGACTATGTGGTAAAACAGAAATGCTTTTGGTTTATATAGTAATTGCTTAGAGCCAGACAAATTAAAATCGAGGGATAGAAATATAAATTTGTTGGCTTTCTTGCCTGCGTTTTGACTGACTTTTCGATATCAAATCAAAAAGAGAGATCTATTCAGAAATAAGACAATCCATTCTGTCTATTCCACACAGCTGTGTTTTCATTTAAGTCAAATTCTTTGTTTACAATAAAAAGGCACTTTTCAATCATCCATGTGCCTTCCTGCCACAGTTCAATGTCCTGGTTTTAAGTTCTGCATCGTTCCACTCACCCACAGTTTAACAGGCACAGCGACTAGCAGCAGCAGCAGAGCAGCTCCAGTGAAGAACAAATCAACGAACAGCAAGACAGACATTTTACTGGAGGCAGAGTGGCGTGACCACTACACTGAGCTGGACTGACTCTTACCTTCAGACTGTTGTAAGCCAGGTCTGCATTTATATCGTCCTCTGACGTGGAGCTCTTGGGCTCATTTCCCTGTATGATAAAAGATTGAATGAAAAAAAAAAAGAAGAAGTAAACACAAGCTGACTGATAAAGCAGAGGACCATGCTGTTTCAAGTCCAGATGAAGGAACATCAGAAAAGATAAATGGTGTTTATGACCGGCCGGTTATGTTGTAACCAGGCCAAAAAGTGGGAAACGTTTAGCTGTTCTGTTGCTAAAACGGTCATGAGAAGATGAAGAGAAGAGCATCAACACATGACAATCAGCAAGTCTTGATTATTTAAGATTAAGAATATTAAACACATACATTCAAAACCCCTATCAAATGATGAAAGTCAGTTATCTTTCTTTTGTTGACATATTTCCAGTCAAAGCCAACATACCTTAGTTTAAATGTCATAAAATATAAATGTAAGAAACTAAAGAATAGTGATCACTCTCTTTATATTTTTTCTATTTTAAAGGTTTCTCAGTTTTACCTTTCATTATAATTTTTTGTTCTGCATTGTCTTTTTTTATATTTTTTTTTGTGTTTTTGTATTGTTGCGTGGCAACGAAGAGTATGAAAGCAGAAAAGACACCACAACTACACATGCCTTGCGTTTGCTCAGTTCCTCTACTTTCTCCAGATTGGTCTGAAGCCTCTTTCTTTCCTGCTCCAGCTCTCGCACACGCTTCTGTAACTTCATGAAAACGCTGAGGTCCATGGCAGCCTTCTCTATGCCCATCTCCTGCAGGAAGACAAGCCAAATGGATACTCGACCTGAAGTGTCTTTTTACTTTGCGCTTTCGTGTTCATTAGCAGATTCAGTGAAATAGCTTTACCTCCACCTGCTGGATGGTGTCATCGGTGTCTCCCACCTCTGACATACTGATGGAGGGGTAGTTGGAGTCTGATCCCAGACTGCTCTGGTTAGACGGGTTCCTCCGGTGGCCGGGATGGAACTAGAAGCATACAAATGTTACAGACAACAATAAAAAGCGAATTTGAGTGGTTTAGACTCACTGTCAAAGCGTTACCTTCATGGAGGACATGTCCTCCTGTAGATTTTCGTATCTCTGCTCCAGTCTGGAATATTCTTTGACCAGATTCTGATATCGCTGTCTCTCCTCATCCAGTTCAACCTGCAGACGGACCTCTTTCTGAGACACATCGCCTCCCTGACCTGAAAGACAAAACAAAGGCATTCACTCACAGGAATAGCCAGACAACATGCAGCTCCCATTCACCTGAATCAACTTTCACAATCTGAACATTTCTCTATCATATGAAAAATTATGGACTTCACTTATCATCTAAGGATGTGAAAAATTTAACCTCTTTTGATCCATTTTAGCTGTGAGATCTTTGAGTTTATTTTACATTCACACTACAAGTTTTGTGTTGCAGAGTTTACCGAGAATATTATACAATGCAATAGTGACGATGATGACACTTAGCGATCTTCAGGATTGATTGATATTTTAACGATCAATAAATCTCTTTATTACACTGATGGAAGACCTTTGAGCATCTATGTGTAGATTACAAAATGTTCTTGATACTGTAATCGCAATAGAAATAAAACGATCACCTCCTCTGTATTCAAAACGCATGTTATAATCGAAACATCACTACTAACTTAAAGCAAACTCTACTCAACCTACAAAGTTGTATGTGAAAGCCTCCAATCACATCTTTTCTGAAAGAGTGATCAGACGTAGGACCTGATATTAGGTTCATAAAGCATCCATAATTAGGAGATAATTATCACACCAAGACATTATAAACTTGTGACATTGTTTCCTTTTACCCTTTTATTTGAAGCACTGACTTGAGCAACAAGTGAAGCTCCATGAAGAAATATGATATATAAGACTATTTCTGGACTTTTTTTGTGTTTCTTTTTTCTTTTTGTTTTAACTGTTATAGAAATGACAAAACAAGAGTGTATTTAACATGATAAAACTGTTAGTTATCGAGAATTTTATCTGATGAAAGCTTGATTGTGCCTCCAGCTCTAGCCATCCTATTCACATGAATTGCACAAGACTTTTCTTTAAAGAGACAGCTCATCCAAAAATGAAAATCCTGCCATGTTGTTCCAAACCTGACTTACGTTCTTCTGTGGAACATAAAAAGAAGGTATTCTGAAGGTCCAAAACAACACTGACTGCACTCCATAGACTTACAGTGTATGGACTGTTTTTTATGGCAAATAAAAAGTCATTTGAAAGGAGGGTGAGCAAATGACCGTCACCTTTATCATTAGTAAAATAACACGCTCTATATAAGAAAAATGAGAGAGAAAAAATAGTTTCCTACTAAAGACACTGCTGAGGAAAACTGAGGAAAGTCATCGAAGCAAATCACAGCATTCATAACAGTCCTTTAGCATTTTGAGCAACTTAGCCTCGACAGCATAACAGCACGAAGGAAAATAAATGCGGGACAAAATCGTTAAAGCGACATTTAACAAACAGAAAGCGTATTGTGACCAAACCTCGGGTTTCAAATAGCATTCTCGCATGTGAACCGGCCTGATACAATGGTCAGCTTTTAGTTGTGCAGGTAAAGCAGCAGTGCCACATTCCTCTACTGAAATCCAATGCAGTATCTGTGTCTCTCGTCCCACTTCTGCACACAGACCCTCTTGTGCGTCAAACAAAACCAGCCCAGCCCTCCAGGCAAGCCACACGTCCTCTCGCTCATCATACTCCTTCCTCCAGATGATCTGAGTGTGCATGTGACTCTGGAGCATGAAACTCACCCTGATTGGAGGTCTGGATTCTGCGGTTCATCTCTTCTTTCTCCTTCTTCAAGAGTGTGTTTTCTTTCTCCAGCTCCTCCACCCTCTGTTAAAAGAAGGAAAAGTCACACCACCCTTTCATCTCAAACCATCAGATAAACAAGCAAGATTAACAGCATGCAAGCCAGTTCAGATTATATTCAGTGCGGCCCACAAGTTTGATATTTTATTTGCATTTTTCTAATATATAACAATATAAAAATCTTTACACAAATATAAATTTGATTATCAGCATATCATTTTGAGTGAAAAGCTGAACTACAATAAAATTATAATCATTTCAAACCATCTTACTATTTGATAAGTCAATTTTTTGTACATAAGGATGGCTTACGGTTTAAAAGTTTAGAGATTGTTTTCAAAGAAATGCATACTTAAGTGATTTTCAATAAAATATTAAGCAGCCCAACTCCTTTCAACACTGATAATGATATGTTTATTGAGTATCAAATCAGCATATTAGAATGATTTGAAGCCACTGAAGACTTTAGCTATGGCTACCAAAAATAAAAAAAGACATTTTATGGATATTTTTTTTTAAATAATATGCATTTAATGTATACATAACATATATGTATTTTAATAATGTATTAGTTTTATCACAGAAACAAAACCTTGGTACACATAAGAGACTTTTTAATTGTAGTATACACACACACACACACACACTCTCCATAGGCGTAAGGGATTTTATACTGTACAGACTGTATGTGGTACTGCCCGACACTGACCCTACACCTAAACCTACCCCTTACAGGAAACTGTGTGCATTTTTACATTTTCAATAAACACTATTTAGTATGTTTTTTAACCCTTTTGAATTACGAGGACACTGAAAATGTCCTCATAAATCACCTTCATATTGTAATACCTATGTCATACCCATGTAGTTATACAAATTTGTGTCCTCATATACCACATAAACCCACTCACACGTATGTTTCTATTAAAAAAACTAAAACAAAAAAGCACAAACAAGAAAACAAGAAAAAAATCTTAAAAAACGACTTGAGTGCATCGCTATAGCACTGATAATTTAATTAAATTCTAGAATTTTAATTTAGCCTTTTCAACTCTTCCCTATCAAAACATGTGGGAGACGGTCACATTAAAGACATGCTAGCTGATTATTCCATTTCAAAAGACCTTTTGTGAGCTGGTCAAACCTCTTTAACAATTTCCATGCATTATTAATTTTGCTTGTGCATGACAGGTTATGTAACAGTTTCCCTGTTAGAGCGTCATTTTCCCAGTGAAAACTGAAAAGCTAAAGGCATTGACTTGTTCTTCCATTCACCCTCAACCATTTCAAACGATGTAGAAATATGAACAAAATCAGAGACAAAGAGCATCAACAAACATCAACTACTTAACTGAGCATCCTTTCTCACCTGTTTGAGTCCTTGTTTCTCGTTTACGAACTCCTCCTCTATCTGCTTTCTCTGAGTGTGGGCTTCCTGGAGGTCCGCCCTCAACTTCTCAAGCTCTTCCTGCAGTGATGTCACCTGAGCGCCAGAGGTCTGCCGACTGCGCAGGGTCTCCACTTCTTTCTGGAGCTTAGTGACCTCTGATCCCAGGGAAGTGTTAGCAACAGCCAACTGCTCTTTCTGAGTTTTATACTCTTTTGACTGTAAAGAATGAAGATTACTAGTCAACATCATGTCAGTTTATTTTGGTGACTCTGTATCTGTATTCATCTTATTATGTTCCTGTACCTGGTTATCCATCTTCTTCTGGAGCTGCACGATCTTGTTCTCCATTCCGACATTGAGATTTTTAAAGTGTTCGGCCGAACGGGCCTCTATCTTGAGCTGTTTGAGTTGGCGCCTGGCACGAACACGGCGGTAGAAACACTGGATGACAATGGCAGCATTTCGGGCACGGAGATACTTCTTTCTCACGAGCCAACCACGGACGGTCTTCTGTATGATCATGGCTTTGTGATGGAGCAGGAACTGAAAAGATGAAAAATGCAGTTTAAAACTGTGCTTTGAAGAAACATGAAGAGGGTGAAACAAAGATTAAGTGCTGTAAAGTACCTCCTGATATAACCTGCGTATGAACATGCCTCGAGTGAACGCTTGAATGGTGATCACAGCCCGACGGGTCCTCAGATACTCCCGCCGAACTTGCACCATCCGGTACTGCTTCTGACAAATAAGTGCTGCTCGGGTCAGGCGAAGCATCTCTGCATATCTGAGAGAGAGTGAGAGAACAAGAGCCATGGGTAAAGTGAAAATTGCCCCGGTGAAGTTCAATCTAATAGGTGTCTACTCGAGCATTCACCTGCGTGCCAAGTAACCCCGGCCGTATCTCTGCAGAGTGATAGCAGACTTGCGGATCTTGCGGTACCGAATTCTCTGCAGCCATCCTCGCACAGTCTTCTGGATCTTAATGCAGGCGAAGCGGAACTTATCAGCTCGGAGCTTCTCCAGATAGGCCACCTGACCTGCCCTGAAGAAAATCTTCGTCTTTCCAAACTGGAACTTATCTGGGTCCTGAAGGAGAAGTTAACAGTCACAATTAATAGGTTTCTTCATGATAAATATCTCTAAAAAAAAACAAAAAACATTACAAATATTTTTTTTCATGTTGGAGAAGGAAGGTTTTTATCTTTTTTAGACAAGCAGTATAAATGGGAAGTTGTTAAAAATGAACTGAGGTATACAGTGGGTACGGAAAGTATTCTTCACTCTTTGTTATATTGCAGCCATTTGCTAAAATCATTTAAATTCATTTTTTTCCCCCTCAATGTACACACAGCTCCCCATATCGACAGAAAAAGTGCCTGTTACATCATTTGGGTTGCCTTTCCACTGAGAACATTTTATTTCACACACAAAGCTCTTATTTTCCATATGTAATAGCTTTAGTTCAACGAATCGTTCAGTTTGTTATGCATTGTAATGAACTGAAAGCCTCACACAGAATGGTTCAATATGAATATATGTATCGTCACCCCCAATTAGTCTTACCTTGATCAAGGTCTCCAGCAGGTTCTTACAAACTTGCTTCTTATCCCCAATTGTCATGTCCTTCTTTGTCATGAGCACCCGATATCTGCTGAAGAAATCTGGATAGGTCCACCTAAGAAATGACATCAGATGTGAGGAGGAAAATCATTTAAAAAAAAGCATAAGACAAGAACCCCTGTGTCAGCCCTGCCCTGAAGCCCTATAAAAGAAAGCTGTAGATCTGTTACCTGGATGGATAGCCGGCAGCACTGATTCGGATGGTCTCCAGAACTCCACATGCTCGCAGTTGCTGAACAGCTCTTCCAGAATCAAACCTAGAGAAATCAAAAGAACCGTTGAAAAGTGAGAAGCCAACGTAAGAAGTTTGCAAACAAGCAACATCTAGGTACAAAAAGTGGGCATGATTTGGGGGTGTTATCTAGACCTACCGGATCTTTCTTTTGAGCATAGAGCACATTTCCCGTGAGAGAGGCATTGGGAGACTGCAGTCCGCTCAGGGACTAGACGCTCTCTGACTCAGAACTCTGTGACTGTGTGTTCACAACCTTTAGAGCATGTGACTGACAAAACCCTCTCAATTTAGCATCCTTGAAGGAGCTTTTGTGCTCTGAATTTGCAGAGGACACAAACACAGCAAAACAAGATCCCATCCTTTCTTAGAAATGTGAACTTTGCAAAAAATAAGCAACTAAATGCACTTAATATGGTGAAAGACATTAAAAAGCTGACTATATAAGATTACAGTATTTGGAACAGACCAATCAATATTAAGTCAGGTTTTTATTCACCTTAAACATTACCTAGAAAAATAATTAACAAAAGTGATAAATCAGCAAGTACTTTGCAGATTGGGGCAAATTCTACCAATTTTCATGGGAGAAAACTAGGTTTAATTATATTTAATCTAACCTTATCGGCTAATCTTAGAGGAGCTTTGATGTCTGATTGTTGGAGGGAAACTTGCAGTGCATTTGAGGTCAATCAAATGTCTCTGTACCAGCATGACTCTAATGTTCTCTGGCAGCTTAAATTAATTTGCTGTACACCTCATTATTTATAGGCAAGATAAATTAGATAAGTCCTAATGGATAGATAAGACGACGTCAAAAAGATCAAACTTACATAAAGGACTCCTTCAAATCATTGGGTTTAATGCAGCGTACATAATGAGGGGTGGTGGCATTGAGCGTTTCCATCAGAAGATGTAGAGAGTTCCTGAACTGTGAATAGGAAAATGTTTTCATTTTATAATTATGTTATGCATCTCATCTTTATAATAAACAGAGCATCAGTGGATCCACCGTCCAGCATAAACATGGATCTAAAACTGGACTCACTTGGGTGCCCACAGTTTTCCTGTGCTCTCGGTTGTGGCCTTTTGGAAGCGGTTTGGCAGCCCGGATGTTGATCTTGGAGGACTTGCTGGTGGCTGAGGGAGGACCAGCATCTTTACCATCATGGAAGAGATCCGCAACCAGCTGGAACTGTACCAAAAAAACCAATGAAAAGTCAAAGTGTTTAAAAGAAAACAATAAAAACAATAAAAAGTTGTATTTATAAACATTTTTGAAACATCTTTTGTAAAGGCACAAGAATTTTAATACACGTGATTATATAAGTGTCATAAGGAAATCTTGACTAGAGCTTTCCATTGATATTACAGACGCATCACATCTTACATAAGGGGCATAAGAACCCCAGCTGTTTTTTTTCATTCTAGCTAGACTAGCGTAAAATTTGTATTCAACTTGCAGCAGCACTTCAAAGCACATTTGGAAGCCCTTTAAAATCCACTCCCCAAGCATCCACTGAAGGCAGGTACACAGTGTCTTTCAATGCATCCCTAATACCATGATCCTGCCAAGATTCAGGGCTATACGACAGAACACAGACGACATCATTGCTATCTGTGTAAGTCTGATACAGTAGGATGACACTGATAAACAGATTCTGGGCCAGAGACAAAATACAAATTAAAGGTGCAGACAGCAATGGTCTCCAGAGCTGAGATAAGTACTGGGAAATTACATTGAAGTTCAAATTTAAATTCAAATAATTTGTTAAACTAAAAATTAGGTAACATTTTAGTGTAGCGACCAATTCTCACAATTAAATAGTTGCAAATTAGCCTGCCTATTATTAACATATTGGCTGTTTTTAATATCTATTAAGCTCTTTCCTTATCCTACCCGATACCTAAACTTAACAACTAGCATACTTTTAAAAGTAATTAGGAGCAAAATTAGCAAATTAGGAGTTTGTATTGAGGTTGTGAGTTGTAGCTAATGGTTTGTTAAAAGTGAGAATTGGATTTAAAATAATGTGTGACCAAAATGACAATTTTAGACTGAAAAGGATTTCATTTGCTGTTTTAAATCAGTAAGACAGACAAAAATATAGCATTCTTTTAAATTAAAATTTGGTAGCACTTTAGAATGGGCAAAACTTATTAACTATTTACTATGACTTTCCCTTCAATAAAATCTTAATTTGCAGCTTTTTGATCGGTAGTAAGGTCGTTAAGTTTATGTATTGGTTAGGATTGGGGATTTAGAATACGTTCATGTAGAATATGGCATTAATACGTGCTTATTTAGCACTAATAAATGGCTAATATTCTAGTAACGTGAACCCTAATAATCAACTAATAGATGTAATCGTAAAATAAAATGTTACTGAATAGTTCACCCCAGAATGAAACCTCGGTTCATCCAAAATATAGATGAGTTCGGTTTTTAATCAGAACATATTCAGAGAAATTTAGCATTATTTAAAACAAATATGGATTTCACTGGAGGAAGTGTTATTATGAATTATGGAGTATGATTTTTTCCCTTGCAAACACATAGCTTTTCACTTCGTAAGAATTCAATTGATCAGCTGGGGTCATGTGGATTACTTGTGTATTATTATGATGTTTTTATCAACTCGGTTTCCGTTTCTGTTACTGATTCTGACGGCACAAATTCACTGCAAAAATCCATTGGCGAACAAGTGATTAAATGCTAATTTCTCCAAATCTGTTCCAATGAAGAAACAACCTCATCTATACCTTTGATGGCCTGACGATTATTACATTTTAACCACTATTTCATTTATGCATAGGTATTCCAATAATAAGGACATAAATACTTAAAATTGTATTTTCTTAATTGGCGATCACTGGTAGATGTAATAATGAAGTCATCATACAGACTATTCAATAAAACAGCAAAAGACTGTGTTGAATTATTTGTGTACAACCTAATTAATATGCAAGAGCTAAGTCATTTTTTCATCGATAAAACCCCTCAAGTTTTAAACAACAATGAGGGCACTGCAGACATCCTGAAGAGAACATCTCTAGGAAATGAAGAGCTGAAAACTTATCACTTGAGACAAAATGATGTTTAAATTGCACTTCTTCCATGGGGACACCTCATTACAAGAGACCTAATGAAAGTTTCATTTTAAAATCGACACTGTCCTGCCAGAGAAGATCATTAGCTTGCAGACGCTGATGTGCTGCTGTCTACAAATGAACTTATCTCAGATTTTCCAGTGAATTCTGTTGCCAAGAAACCTCAGGACGAAATACAGCAAGGGAGATCAGTATTGACAAAGACAATGGATATACTATTAAATCTTGGTTGAGATGGATCCAGCTGTTTGAGTGATGCAGTGCTAGGTGTGGACAAGGTCAGACCTCCGTTTGTCTGAGAACTTTAAGTCGATTAACTGCTTAAACAGGCCAGAGAGCAAAACATAAGCTAAAGTGTGATTTCAATCATGCAGACATGAGGAAGCGTGAAGCATAAACAGAAGTTCCCAGTATATTTAGCTCAGCTCAGTTACGTTACTGACCAAAAAGGCAAAAAAAAAACAAGGATAGCATTTTTTAGAAAACATTTTATTCTTTACAAAAGTACACAGTGCTCACCTGACTGGCCTTGAGGATGTTTATCTGCTCCTCATAAACAGTGTCTCTGTTCTTCTCCAGGAAGCCGTCACACTGATATTCGACCTGTCATAATGTCACAAGTGTGATGCATTCATCAGAGCCACACCAAAAATAACATGCTACATCATTTTTGTGCCCCCAAACTGGCATGAAGAAGAATCGGCTATTTTTGTTGCATTCATCATGCATTATTAAATCAAATCATTTGGGTTGTGTAACACAATTTCACACAATTTGGGTCTCAGTGAGCCCATCTGCGGGGCGCACATTTTGCTCATTTCCACAAAAAGCGTTTGTCATCTTTTTCAATTTAAATCGGTTACAGATTTAAAAATGAAATCTGTTTACAGTTTAAAGTGTAAAAAGCCTGCTTTGTTTATAAAAGAGTTTTAGGAAGTTAAAAATTCTGTCATTCCGTCAGTCGTTCCAAACTTGCAAGACCTTCATTCATTTTCAGGACACAAATGAACATATTTTTCAATAATTCCAAGAGCTTTCTGAAATGAGGGTGGGTTATTTATCACAATTTTTTTTTTTAATTTAGCTTTGAAGGGATAGTTCACTCAAAAAATTATATAATGGAAGTCAATGGCAGCCAAATGTACCGAAGCTCTCAGAGTAAAAAAAAAAAACCCCAAAAAACATAAACTGATGAAACCAAACTAAACCCTACGGCTTGTGCCGATTCAATAAGGTGCCATAGAATGGAAAACTGAATTTACCTTGGCATGGTTGAATAATAACAGTTCAGTACATGGACATAACATA
>JAUMHG010000024.1:1987904-2001192 GCA_032359395.1 Enteromius anoplus
TCGCAACAACTTGATCCTCCATCACGATGTGAATTTAATAAGAACGTGCACAATACTATTTATAGGCAACATTTTCCGGTAGAACGCTTGTTTTTCAACGGGAATGCAATTGGTTTGCTCAAAACAACACTGATTTGACCAATTGCATTACTTTAACTTTACACTTCATCCGGTAGGTTTGACACAAATTAATGTTAGTTTATAACCAAGACTAGCAAATGTCTCCTATAATATTGAGATTAGACTAGCAATTAACCATGAACACAAAAATTACACACCACGCAAATGGCCCTTAATTGAAAGAAAACATGTGACTACAAAAAAGTTATTTTCATCGATCAATTTCTTACTTTTACCTTGTGGTAAATCTGCACAAGATTACCAAAGTTTGTTTGATTTGTGGCCCCTTTAAATACAAGACAAGTATTCAATCTACGTCAGAGCGTCCAAAAAAAATCTCTGTACAGAGTTGTTGGCAGGGCGGCAGAAGCGAATTTTGATGCTCTCGCCGGCAGCGGTGTGAACGCACAGTTAGAGAGGCCAGCAGGGGGTGCTCACCTTGTGGTCTGTGTGGGTTCTAATGCCCCTATACTGTCAATAGAGTACCGTCTTTCGGATGAGACGTTAAACCTAGGTCCTGACTCTCTGTGGTCATTAAAAATCCCATGACACTCATCGTAGGGGTGTAACCCGGGTGTCCTGGCCAAATTCCCACTGGCCCTTGTCTATCATGGTCTCCCAATAATCTCCATCCATTGATTGGCTGTATCTCTCTCTCCTCTCCACCTGTAGCAGTTGTGTGGTGAGCGCACTGGCTCATCCCCCCGCGATTGTAAAGCACTTTGGGTGTATGGCGCTATATAAATGCGTCATTCATTCATAAGGCACTGACACATTTTTGCAAAAATAACAGCATTAAATTTATCTTTATTTAGGTTTTAAATTAAAACCATTTATGAATAACAGTATGTACTAGAAATAAACTTTTCTTAGTATATTTATCCCTAGTATATTTCTGCTTGGAAATGGTGGATTTCAGGAAGTCTCAGGTTTCATTGGATTCTCCAGATTTCTTTAGGCTACAGGGTAAAAGGTTAGTACAAAGCTCTGTGTCTCTAGCCACACCCTGATCACTGGCAGCAAAAGCCCTACAGGGAAATATCAGCTGTTTCCTGGAAAACATGTCACTCTTTTTTTCTATTCAACCTGTGACCTTTATCCTGACGGCTGTCCAGGAGTAGCTGGCCGATTGTCTGAATCACTGTGAAACCTGACACTAGTGTCTGATTGTGATGGATCAGGAGTGAATTATGGTAGCAGGGGTTAACAGATGAGCTGCCCCGGGAAACTTCCTGTTAAATCAATGAAAAGTAACCAGAGGAGAGCAGGTGCACCAAATAAATGTTTCATTGCACCCCTTTTCCCAATTCTGTATACATAATGTATAGTAAAAAAAACTGGGAGGCTATATTGCATTGACCTTTGGGCAGCTCAAACAGTAGAGCACACCTTCAGCAACACCAGGACATGAGTTCCAATCTCAGGGAAAGCAAGATCCGATCATGTGTGCACCATGAATGCCATGTAAGTCACCTTGGACAAAAGCACCTAGTAAGGATAATGCATATAGCAATACATCGCATTATGAGAGATGTATATTGCAAATGTACAATACATATGTTTTTACAATTTTACAAGTATGTTTAACCTTTTAAAACATTTGACCATCATTAATATTATTTAATTATAGACTCGTTAATATGTATTATAAAAAATGCATTTAAATAAAATGATTTTATATTATTCATGCGTTTATTTAATGACTTGATTAGTTTTACCTTGATTTTTATTACAATGTTTTTGTAAAAATGTATTGTAATCAGTGCTTTCAAACAATTAACCATGATTAACCATGACCTTTTTATATACATATGTGTACTGAATATATCTATTATGTATAAATACAAACATACACATACAATAGGCTATATATTTTTTTTTATATTTACACATTTATATATTAATATTCGTACATTTTATATTATATATTTAACATATAAGCATAACATTTTTATTAACTATATACACATGCATATATATATATATATAAAATTCTAATATTTTAACCATCTTTTGGGTTAAAGTAGCCTAATGTTAAAATGTTAACCCTTATATAGGCTACCCCATATGTATTTTTAAACTATTTGAATATTGTAATGTATTAAATAAAGTCAAAATCCTAAAGAAAATCTTAATACAATTTTATTTTTATCATTATTTAAGCAATACCACCCGTAGCTGATTACACTGGGTTAATCATATAATTTTGAGCTGTGCTGATGGAGCCAGGGATGTTAAAGCAAGAATTGCTCATAAACCATTTTTAAACGTTCTGAAATTCAAATGACGTTATACTGGGATTCAGAAAGGTACTTTAACACAAAAAGATGCATGAAAGCTCTCAGCTCTCTCTCTCCAGCTCTCACAGAGACTCTTGTTTCTGCATCAGTTACTTTAGCAGTGGCATTAACTGAGCCATGAGTGAATGGAGTGTGATCGCACATCCAGCCCCAGCCTCCACTCCCCTTGCACCTGCACACGACTTGTTTACCTGCCCAGAGGCACTGAGAGACCTCACAAGTGATGCAACATATGGATTAATCAAGGAGATGCAGTAACGGGAACACAAGACGATAGAATACAACAGAGAACGAAAATAGAAAAGGGGGCGTTTTTGTTGCAACAGCACAACAGAAATAAAGACAGCTCACAAGTGAGTCTACTCGGGGCTAATGACTCTTTTTGTCCACCCCAACAAATCTAGGCTGTGTTGGGGTTAATTCCACAAAACCTCCCACTAAGAAGGGGGGTGGGGGTCGAAACTTCAGCAGGGGATGCATTGTGCTCCAAACTAATCCTCTTTCTGAAAGCAATAACCCAAGAAAGACACAATGCTTCAACAACTGGCTACCTAGTAACTTACACACTCAGCATTAAGCAATACAGAGCAATTTCAAACAATTTATTAAAATTGCTTAATTTATGAAAACTAGTTTGTCTTAATTTGTTCCTTGGTTTTCCATCCAGATAAACAAAAAAGCAGATCAATTTGGAGATGAGAGAGAGGGGGTTGTCACAGATGACTTATAAAAAAAAATCCAGTTAAATAAGGATAATGTCTGTGGACGACACTGGACAAATGCCAGGCTGTCCATTCAATAGTATTTGTTCTCAGTGTAATCGATGACACACATGGGCAGGGTTATGATGACATCACTGGTTTGCCCTTTTTATGATCATTGAGATAACATCACAGATCACACAAGCTATTAATATGACTTGAAAACTGTGGAGTACTTTTAGGGCCAAATGTCTGAACAATACCAGAACACAAAGGCCAAAATAAGGGACTGAACTGGTGCAATATGAATCCACCCTTATAGTGACTCTATGAGAAGCGGACTGAACTGAACAGTCTGTCCTAGGCTGTAGACTAGAGGAAGAAATATTCATTTTGCATACAAGCCCGAACAACTCGGAAAGACTGAGTCACCTGCATTAGTATGTGACCATACATATGAGGCTATACCAAGGTATCATATTTACAGCTAGATTTCCCTCTGTAAATGTTCCCTCAGAGGTCAAAATAGAAAAATACAAATAAACAATATCAGTTCATATATTTGTGTAATTACATGGTAATTCTATTACTATATTATTTTCTCACTCGTTTGTACCAATTACTATATAATACAATATTTTTCCAATTCAATGTTTCATAAGAGAATTAATATGCAATAATCAGATAAAAGATTGAGGAATTAAATGCAACATAATATTGCCCAAAAGTTCAGCTATTAAAGTAATTTACAATACATTAATATCCAACAAACAGTAATTACTGCTTAGGCTGGTTTTGACAGATAACTTTAAACACCTAAAAATGCAAACAAACGCCATTCCTTCAGCAGCATATTTAGAGAAACATGAACTATAAGAGTCCCTGAAGTCCTCAAAAGAGGAAGAGCTTGTCATAAACACTGGCTGTATCTCCTAACCTAGTGAGCTGCCTACATAGACAGCATCGCTCGGCAGCAAAGCCGCATTGAAACGCGCTCAAAACAGCTGTCTAGATAGGGAGCTCGAATGGTCTTCGAAACACAGCGAACACCGAAACTACCTACAGACCGAAACCAACAGAAACACACCTGTCCGCGACACTTCCCCGTGTTTTAAAAGGAAGTTAAAAGCAGTTCAGCAGAAGCGCAGGGCGTCAAATAATCGAATATTACATTTCGTGAGCCTCTTTGATGTTTTGAAATGAATTAAAAGAGTCCAGGCTAGTCATGCTACTACATTATACTGTACGAAGATTTAAGACTGGTGTCGTTTACCTCACACAAATTATTATACGACTGTTCACCTGTCTCATTTTATTAACTATTTATTTAGCTATTCGTGGTGAAATAAATCTAATTCCAACAACTCACCCTAGAGTAGAGTTCAGTCACAGACATGATCCCAAATACAGCAGCTCCCACCCTAACTAAGTTACATCAGCATACGTAAGGTTAAAATATCTCCGTTTGAACTCGATGATATTCCCAATAAGTTTTATAATCCAGGTCTGCTGTGTCCTGTCACCACTCCATGTCGCCCTGTTGGGCTGGTTTGTACTTTTGAACTCCCTCTGAAGGCTAATGTTAGCGCGTTAGCCGCGCCTGATCACGGCAGGTGTCTGTCCCCATAATTGAAGTTGAGTTGGACAAGCCCCTTTCATCTCCTCCTCCACATATTAGAAATCAAGGTAAATAAGCGATGACCACGACTGATCACTGAGTCGTAATAATGACTAAAAGCGACTGATTACATGTGAGAAAAAGTATGTAATTGTGAAAAGCAGGAGGGAAGTTGCTTCCTTCCCTTCTCCATGGATTCTCTCACGCTGACTGACATGACCGCAGCGGCAGACACTCGTGGATCGATGGTACAATTCAGCTTGTCTGCAGAGACACCGTGTGGCCAATTACAGCACTGCACTTAAAATCATATGTTGACGGAGATGAGAATATCGTGAATATAAGTGAAGATTCGAAGGCTTGTTTCTGCTTATGCAGCAATGAGAAAATATTACAATAGTGTTTCAATGCGTTTGCCTTTGTAAAAGTGTCGTTTACATTTAAATTAGTTCTGAACACCAAATGAGGTGTAAATGACATGTAAATATACGCATGTGAACATGACAATGATGTCAAAAAGTAAAAAATAAATAAAAGGGAAAACATTTTAAAAATATGAAAACTTGATAAGGGTATCATCTCTAGTTTAACTGTCGAATGATATTCTTACTAATATTTTAAAACACACCAAAATTATATGCACTTCCAATGATAAATCCAATATTTCTCCCTTCTTTATTTTTCTGTATTGCAATTCTGCTCTAGCTTGTGTACCACTAGCTTAGGCTGAGAACTTGCCATTTTGTACTGTGAATATCGATTGGGTCTTCTGATTAATTGTTGGTGTCGGTCCTCATTTTTAAGTCACTTTGGATAAAAGCATCTGCTAATTGACTGAATGCATATTTAAATGTAAAATAGCTGCTTCTTTAGTTTTTTAAGAAATAACAATATTAACAATTTCTAATAATGTTTTTGCTTTCTCTTGACAGTTATTCCCTGTGCCTTTAGAGCAAACAAAAAATGTCAAAACTAATAACTCAAAATCACTTTTAAACAGTTGCATACATGTTTCTTCTACGAAATGTGTATTTAAGGAAATGTTTAAATAACTGCAGTCTCATTTATATGCAGTGTGTTTTTTTTTCCAGTCATCCAGGAATATGTACCCCTAATGGGTGATTATTAACTTTAAATTAATTTGTTCGTCTCCAGCTAGACCTGGAAATACATAGTGCTAAAATAGTCTGCATATTAAACAGTGTAAGCTATTAAATGCGTAGAAACACATCACTGCATCAATATTACATAGCTCTGATTATGTCGAACTCTGAACTAATTGGGCCCATTTCACACAATGGGAATTTTTAAGATTCTAAATACACGTGTACGTTCCTGTGTTTCTCAGCAATGTCTGAGAGCAGAAGCTGCCTTGAAAAATCAGATAATGTGCACTGTGTATGCTCAGTGTCTGCATCATTAATCAAAGACACATAGCTGAGAAGCACAGCAGCCTCTGTACTTTATCTGCAAAATGCAGAGTGGAAACAAGACATGAGTAAACATCAATTCAGAATAAGAACTGTACTGTTCACATCCTGAATAAGCACATAAAAAAACATTAACAGGTGCGTGTTTAGCATTATGTATTTATTCATAAAGCTTTCTGTGGAACCTAAAATTAAACAGAAGCAATGCCTGACCTACCTTGACATAAAGTTCATGTTCTCGCATCTTATCTTAAAAATTGTACAAATATCCACAAACACAAAGACCATCAGAGCTCTGAATTGTTCAAATGTTGTATATTCCTCATGTCATGTTAAGACTATAACGTATTTTGCTGAATTGTGTAGTCCCAAACTGGCTTGGGTAAAAGTTAAACCTGTCTGAACAGCCAACTGACATCAGACCAATTGCTCCACACCCATACCACTCCTCGGTAAGGTATTGGGTGTTGTCCAACTTCTTCACCTTATACGAGCTGTCATGGTATTTGCAGCGTCAAAACTTATCCACCCACTCATTCACCCACTAATCATTTAACCCAGCAGCTCATTGGTCTAAAACCTTGTGGCTAAATCATTATGGAAATAACCAGCATGTTAGCTGTGTCATTTTTAAACCTTAACCTTTTGACCTCTCTTGATACGATGTATTGTATGTTTCATAGCAACCCTGGACAGTTTCACACTGTTTTTAATTAGATGGTTGGTGTTAGATGCATTGTATAAGGACGTGTGACTGACTTGCACAAAGAGGACACTATTCACAGTCTATTCATTGAAATGATTGGCTTTCTTTAAATAATTAACTTTTGAACATGCAAATATCGAACTCAAAACAAGTTAATCCAGTCACACTTGTATTTAAGTCTGAATCCCCTTTAGCACAGGGATAATGAATCTGATCACAGATCACACTATTGTTAAAATATACAACATTTAATTATTCAGAAATTAGCATGTAAGGTATTTAAGTATTTACTGTAATTTTAAATTTTTTATATAATTTTATAATCATGAATAATTGTTGATAACAGAATTGGTTGGATCTATGCCAACTCTGCACCAAAGTTGGAGCTGGAGCGCTCTCGTCTTCTAAAGGGATGAACTGCTGTGGTGCTGGATATTGGCCTTGAGAGGATGTCCTGGATCTTCTTATTGTACTGCTCCTGGTACCACAGACCCCTCTGAAACTCGTCCTCTTTCTCAGCTTGTTCTGCTTCATGAATGCGCTGACGGTGCATCATCTGTGCCAGTAAATCAGCCTTATACTCTTGAGTGGCCTCCCTTAAACTGGAAATTTAGGAAACAAAATATTATATTTTGTATGTTTTGGTATAGGTATGATTAAGTTGAACAACTATGAAAGACAAGAACTTACCGAGTCTTTTGTTCTTCATCTAACAATTTGTTCTCTTCAAGGATCCGGTCGAGCTCTTCTCTCTCTTTGAAAGGCTCAGCCTGTTTTAGCATATTCTCTTTCACTAAAGAGACAAATAGCACTGTCATTATTTAGATTTTAAATTAACATTTTAATCATAATATCATATGGTATTATATGATACTATAATACCCTATACTATACTATTTATATATATTTATAAATAATAAAATGTTTGTAGATTTTTTATATTCTTTGATTTTCACCAAGGCTGCATTTATATAAAAATTTAAAAAATGTATACATAAATATATATATATGTATGTGTATGTGTATATATATATATACGCTTTATATAAATTACTATTATTTTTAATTATTATAGTTGTAGAAAAGTTGTGCATAATATTTTTGGTCAAAACCATGATACATTTTTTCAGGATTCTTTTATGTATTATACTTTTATTTATGATTTTATATACATTCATATACAGATTGATACTCAAATCATTTTCCGTACACTTCTCCTGGATCTGCAGTCGACGAGTGTCAATGACATCCTTCATAAGTCGGTCTCTTGCTGCCTTTTCCTGACTCCAATGTGTCTCCCTGCGGGCCCAGGCCTGCTTCAGCTCTGATTCAAACAGTTGCTCCGTCTCAGCTTCTTGCCGTTTCTGCTCCTCCAGCTGCTCTGCCAGGTACTCCCTGTACCTGCGCTGCTCCTCCTGACGCTCCAGCTGTTTAGGAAGAACATTTGATAAAAAATGAGAAATTGACATTTCTTTAAGTGAAGGTCAAAAACGGCAACAGTGTTAATAAAAAAACTAACCTTTTTGAGGACCTCTTCTTTTTTTTCATCTCTCTCTTCAGACATTAGCTGCTCCAGGATGCTCATATCCAGAGCCAGCTCTTCCTGTCGATCTCTTGCCAGGCGCTTCATCTTCAGCCGAAGCGAAAGGTCAAGCTGTTTACGTCGTTTCTCCTGGTCTTGTAGCTTTTGTCTGTGTTCTCTCTCTGCCTCCATACGAAGCATCTGCCTGTGCTCTCTCTAAGGAGCACAGCGTTCACATGAGTGAGTGCCACAGCTTCTAAGTTTTACTGTATTTCTAAAATGTTTTAATGCAGAGTTTAAAGTTGATTTAGGCAACACAACATTAAAACATATGGTTTGTAAAGCTTTGTTGAGATTTGCTAAAGATAATACTTAACAGTGGTATACTTTTTACGTAGTGGTATACGTATTATTTATAACAAGATAACTTTATAATATTTACAGGTATTTATTTATATTATTTTACATTTTGCTTATATTTTATTTGTATTGGTTTTAATTATATTTAATAATATAATTTTATATTAAATAATATATACTGTACTGCATATAAATGTATATTATTAAATACAATTTTAATTTTTTTAATTAATATCACATTACAACTATTTAATAGATGAATATCAAGATTTGCATACATTACAAGATTATATCTCATAGTAAAAGTAGTATACTTTTTATGTCGTATTTAAATATTATATTTTATCAAAATTTAAATTCATTTATTTATATAATTTTTATTTATAATAATACAATAATAATAATAATATAACAATATATTAAGGATAAATGTATGTATATATATATATATATATATATATATATATGTGTGTGTGTGTGTGTAAAAAAAACTATAATATTATAAATGCAATAAATACTATTAGTTTATTATTAATAGATTATTATTTATATATTATATTTATTATCAAAACATTTAAGTAGTTTTTTTTTATTAATTACAGTAATACATAAAAAAACTAAGTTTTTTAAATTTCTCTACTGATTAGAAGTGACCATTAAGGTAATTTAATGATAAGGGAAATGAGCATACCTGAATTGATACAGTAAAAAAAAAAAAAAAATGTAAAAAAAACAAAAAGTCTAAAAATGGTACATATATTTCGTGCATCCCTAATAACAAGTGTGACTTGATTTGATTCATCCTATTAAATAATAAGATCAATACCAGTAACTGGGCCTCCTCTTGCTTCAGTTGCTTGGCCTGTATTCTCTGTTGCTCAGTTGTTTCCATCTGTGCCAGCAGGAATTCTTTCTGCTGGAGGTTGTTCTCTCTTTGCCGCTGAACCTCCTGGTTATGACGCTCGTCTTTAGCCAGCCTGTCGCTCTCCCACATCTGGGCGAACAGTCTGTCTTCTTCTTGTTGCATTCGTTGCACTTCCTCCTTAGTACGGATCTGAGCAGCACGCGCCGTGCAGACCTCGTCCTGTCTGCGCCTCACCTGCACAGCACGCAGCTCCTCACTTTCCTCTCTAAAACACAGGAAGATGGAACATCTCATAGTTTGAATCAGAGTTAAAGTTCGTCTGAACACTAATAATACAGGCTTCTACCTGAAGAGCTGGTCGAGTTTCTCAGCGACGAGACTCTGTCTCTCACTTTCTCTTCTCTCTCGCAGAGTCTTGGCTCTTTCAAGCATCTTAGCTTGCCTCTCCAACATTGTCTCCTTTTTTGCCTCCAACTCCCTGAAGAACTCCTGCTCCTCCGACTCTAGCAGCTCACGAAGCCTGTCAAAAAGACACAGACAAAGTCATTACACTATACAATGAGACGATTTCGTAATCATTTATGAGGTTATTCCATTCAGACCTTTCCCTCCTTTCATCAATGTCCATCTGGTACTGCTCTCTTGCTTCCTGTAGACGCCTACTTATAGTGGCCGACACAATCCGGCACTGTGTGTTCCTTTCCCATCTCATTCTCACATCAAAGGAGCTGTGATTCTTGGTAAACTCCAGCACTTCATTCCGTATGGCCTCCTGTTTCCTCTTCCGCAGAAAGAGGTCATCTATGTCTCTCGATAATGCAGGCTTTGCTCTCTGAAATGAACATATTTGAGATGCACATTAACAAAAACCGTAAAAAATAAATGTAATAATATGCATGTAACTTACATGATTAAATATCTACATGAAAACATTACATTAATTAACATTTACAGTACCTTTCGTTAACATAAAAGAGATTAATGGGGATCTAGACTAAAACGTTTGAAAGATGAAAGAAAGAAAGAAACGCTTTTTCATGTAAGTTTATGGTTTATGTAAGTTTTGGTCAGTTTTGATCATCCGTTTTTGGAAAAGTTTGGTCAAAAATGTTGGTATATTACTAACATTATTACTACTGCTAGTAGAAGTTGTAGTAGTAGTAGTAATAAATCGGTGTCTCAAGCCTTTGACAAATTGGTCAACCCAGCATAACTAATAACTCACCAATGCCACTGAATGTCCAGGTCCAGTAACTTCCCGACATCGTGTCCTGATTCGGTGGGCTGTCAACATGGCTGTCAAATTTATTTATTTATTTTTACCTTTTTTTACTTCAATTATTAGAGTCTACAAAGCTTTAGATACAATCCTCCAATTGTTACAGAGTTGTGTTTGCGGAACTGACCTGATGTTGCCATAACAACAGCAGACGACATCAGTCTGCCTTCAGCTCCTGTCTTAAAATATAAGTGATTAAGACAAATAGTAGTTATGGGCAGCAACATTTAAATGTTTTAAAATTTAATTTCGTATCACAAAAAGTCCATTAACCTTATGCGAATTGATTTCCCTTGATCACCGTGATAGGCGAGCTTTTATTTTGTAGAAATTTCAAGCCTTCGAAAACTATACAAAATAAAGCCCCCCCAAACTGACTTTTCTTTGCTTGTACGAAAATAAAATAATAATAATAATAAACAGACAGTTATTATGTTGTATTTTATTACTATTATTTTGAGATTTGATGGTTTGATGCTCTTAGTTACTGAACAGTTTTACAATAAAGTTGAAAAAAAAATCGCATTTTTAAAGTTGCGGCTTCTTTAAGCTTTTATTTTAAAATGTATCTACTCCATTCGCTTCCGGTGATGTCACGTCTCCAGAACGCGCCAAAGTTTGGACAGATTCGCGGATATTTCTGTCTAGGCACATATAACTGGTGTATGTAAATATACCACCAGGATAAATTAGCAATCTGCATCAAATGGGACAGCTTCCAAACTGATATTGCTCACTCGTAAGGTATGTTTATTAGACAAAATCACACGAAAATAACATCGGACAGCCGAGGGTTATCGAATATGACGTTTTGCTGTACGTTAACGTATATTACTTATTTAGCATGTGTGTCATTTTGTTTATTCAACAGTTAACGTTAAGTTACTCAGAACTAATATATTCTGTGCAGATGTTTTTATGCGCCTTTTTTCCGAAGTATTACTTATAACTAACTTGCATGTTCCGAATTGTGTCCAAAGATCAGATCATGGCTGTGCCTTTTGTTAAAGACTGGGATGTGGTGCAGACCCTTGGAGAGGGGGCGTATGGAGAGTAAGTGACCTGTGTGCCCCTTTTATCAGTCTCATCTTGATTCGTTCAAGTCTTAAAATGTATCTACTTCAAATTACTGTAGGGTGCGACTGCTGGTCAACAAGAAGACCGAAGAGGCGGTGGCGGTGAAAGTCGTGGACATGGCGAAAGCCAAGGATTGTATAGAGAATGTGAAGAAGGAGGTTTGCATATGCAAGATGCTTTCACACCCAAACATCGTACGTTTCTTTGGGCACAGGAGTGAAGGGACGACACAGTACATCTTTCTAGAGTACTGTAGCGGAGGAGAGCTCTTTGACAGAATAGGTGAGCTAAATGAATTATAGCCAAAACTCTCTCTCTATCTCTCTCTCTCTCTCTATATATATATTTTTTTTTTTTGTATGCCTAAAATCATTGGGATATCAAGTAAAGATTTTTTTTCCATGTAAATAAATTGAAAATATCCTATTGTAAACATATTAAAACTTTTTTTGGTCAGCTTTGAAGGATGTTGGATTCGAGATATTCAAATATTGTTCTTACAAACCGTACATCAATGAAAAGCTTATTTGTTCAGCTGATAGATGATGTATAAAACTCAATTTTGAAAATCTGGCCCAAAATTTCAGGTCCAGGGTCGCATATTAATTTTATTAGCTTTTTTTTTTGTCCAGTATAATGTAGATCTGCTGGTGTCTGGATGTTTGTGATGACCAAGTATTGAAGACTCTACTGAAAATGTAGTCTGTTTCCAATTCTGACAGAGCCAGACGTTGGGATGCCAGAAAAGGAAGCGCACAGGTTTTTCCAGCAGCTTATAGCTGGTGTAGTAAGTGTCAGTTTGGTGATTTCGTTTTATTTTGACTCTGGAATGTTTGTGAATGGTTTTCACTCTGTTGCCACCTTTGTTGTAAAACTAGATTTCTCTCTCGCTTACAGGAATATCTTCACAGTGTTGGGATTACACATCGTGACATAAAACCTGAGAATATTCTTCTAGATGACAAAGGTACATCTGAACGGTCTTGTGTTATATTCTGACTTCTGTTTGGTCAGTGCAATGTTCCAGCCATGCTAACATATGTAAGAGTGATAGCTTTTGACACATAAACGATTATATCTAAAGAGCTGTATCTATTTGAAAAACATTTATTTCATGCTATGTATATCACAAACACCATCGTTTCCTACTTCTTATATAAATCAAGTGTTTGCAAAAGACGACTGCTACGTAACAGTCTAGAGGCGTAATAGTTACGCTCACCACATTTGCATATGCTTACCATTCAGAAGGGTCGATGTGCAATCTCAGAACAACAGGTTGTTCTACAAAATCGGCATCTTCGTCTGAT
>JAUMHG010000024.1:2001292-2011292 GCA_032359395.1 Enteromius anoplus
TTCTAGGGTCAAATTCTAGGGTTGTAAATGGACCTGTAAAACCGTTTCTGGGCATTTCTTCCCCTTACCTAAGCTACGTACCTTCTATGTACATATCAGAGAACAATTTAAAATATTCTCTCAATGCATTCTATGCCACCTTTAAGAAATGTGCATTGTGGACAAGTAGTACTCCATATAATGTTTATTATACAGACTTGAGCGATATGTCTATAGTGTTTTTACTAGGGAAATACAATGAGATTAAACACATTTTAATAGATAAAGCATTTAACAGTACAGTACTATAATAAGTAAAACACCTAAATATTGCACCATAATGAAATAAAATGTGTATATATCCTATTTATATTATCTTTCAGATAATCTGAAGATCTCTGATTTCGGACTGGCTACCATGTTCCGCCACCGTGGACGTGAGCGGGCGTTGAACCGCCTGTGCGGCACTCTGCCCTATGTTGCCCCTGAGCTGATGTCACGCTCGGCATTCCACGCTCAACCTGCAGACACTTGGGCTTGTGGCATTGTGCTCACTGCAATGTTAGCTGGAGGTAAGACTTTAGTATTCTGTGTGTGTGTCTCAGACACTGAGTCTTTGTTGAGAGTTTAGCTATAGGACGCTAAATTGTTTTCATAGAGTTACCATGGGACCAGCCGAGTGAAAACTGTCAGGAGTACTTGGATTGGTTAGAGAAGAAAACCTACCTCACACCCTGGAAGAAAATTGATGCTGTTCCACTGAGTAAGCTTCTTAAGAGTTATTTAATTGAGTGTATTTCAGTGTTTAATCAAAATTTAAATTTTAGACCATACCGAACACCTGATACACAGAAACATGTTTAAAAAGTGTGTGGTTTATTTTCTTTGTCAGGTCTTCTATCTAAGATATTACTGCATAAACCAGAGGACAGGTTCAGCATTCCTGAAATTAAGAAACACAGATGGTTTAGCAGAAGTTTCAAATCCGGTACTGCTTTCAAAGATCAGCTCATTAACTACTTTTATTGTTTTAGAATGTTTATGATTTTTTTGCATCTGAATTTTTGACCACAGCAGTAAAACGACAGAGTGACGCCCCAGTAACCAAGATGCACAGAGCTGATTCTGAGCTCTCGCAGCTGAGAAGAAAAAACAGGTCAGTAAGACAGCTGACTTGATATTTTAGTACAAATAGAAATTGTACAGTAAATCCGTCACATCCGTCCACTGCCTGTGTGTTTCTGCAGTGATGACAGAGCACAGATCTCCAGCTCTCAGCCTGAGCCGCAGGGATTGTGGGAGGAGAAGGAGGTCACGGTGCACACTGATGTCAGTGTCAGCTTTTCACAGCCTACCTGTCCCGACCACATGCTGCTGGGCAGCCAGCTGCTTGGCACTCCGGGTGCCAGCCAGGTAACCTATTCTATAAACTCAGTATTAATGATATTATGTTGCATTGTTGTAACTTGTTTTGTACATGTTCACTTTATGTCTGTTACTTCTGTAAACAAATATTTTTGGCTTGATTTAATGAATAGGTTATATGTAAAAAATTTTTTACCCATTTACCCAAATAATGAATTTGTATTAAATAATTGTTCATTCATTAATTTTTTTTATTTCAGAGCCCGTGGCAGCGGTTGGTGAGAAGGATGACTAGGTTCTTTACTACGGTAAAAGCAGAACCGTCTTGCATGGCTCTCCGGGATGCCTGCATTGCTATGGGTCACACATGGAAACAGAGCTGCGCCAATCAGGTAAGCAAATCAGTTGTACCATTTAAAGCATATTAAATCTGTAGCACTAAATCCTGAAACGTATAATGCATTGATCTTGTCTCCTTTTCTCTCTTTTGATTCATAGGCAACAGTGTCCACAATGGATCGCCGCAATAACAAGCTGATCTTCATGGTGCACTTCCTGGATATGGAGGAACGCATTTTAGTAGATTTCCGATTGTCAAAGGTGAAAACCACACAAACTATCGTATTACTTTTATGCCCTCAGTTAATTAATTGCACAATCCTTCTAGAATCTTTAGATAAAGAATATTTTTTTGACTGATTTGTCAATTCATTATTATGATTATTATTAATTTGATAATGTCAATGTCTTCTAAACTATTCTTTTGTGTTCTAGGGGGACGGTTTGGAATTCAAGAGGATATTCCTGAAACTAAAACAGAAGCTGTCTGACATTATTAGTAACCAAAAGGTTTTGCCTTTGAATTAATGCGTGTCCGCATTTACACATGCGTACACGGGTACACTAAGTTGTTTTATCATCGTTGAACGTGTTCACATTTAAATGTTTGCAGTTGTGTTTGTCTGTTGTTCTGATTTTTGTGTGAAGGAATGAGAAGAAGCTCTCTACTTAAGTTCATTCATGTTCCGTTATTATGAAGATAAGATTTCTTTTCTGCCTCTTGACAAGATGTAAGATTCTGAATGTGACAACTGAAAATAAATCTGTTTATTAATAATGCTGTTTGGCTTCATTAGATCTTTAAATGTGAAAAAAGTAGAAAGGAAAAACTCTTATAGCGTGTAATACGACCACAGTGCAACTTGCTTTGGACAATTCTAGACAATCAAATTAACATCCAGTTGTGTTCAACAATTGATTTTTATTAAATTTTGAGAGTTCAAAAAAGTGTCCCTTTTGCTTTATAAAGACCATTTGTTGAAAAGTATCAGTCGTTTATATTTAAATGGTTGGTTTATCTCATCCACTGTTATTTAGAAGCAACTGAAATCAGTTTAGTTCATTGTAAATAGACACATAGAAGGTGCATGCGAAAGGTGCTCAAATAATGTGTATTGATGTAGAAAGATTGCTAAAAATGTACTTCGTATTACCTCACAAGAACGGATAAATGTAGCGAAATTAAAGCAATCCTGCAGTTAATTATCAAAATTTGCTTGTATTTTAGTTGAGTTAGCTAATCTAAAGCTGTTATTTAAATGAAAGGTGGTCTCTTTTTCATTGATGTTAGTTTAACATTTGCTTATATTGAAGATGTGTTTCTGATCTCCAAAGTGTTGTCCTGTAGCGAATGCATGGTAATACACATGATTGTGATCAGCTTTGTCTTTAGCTTGAGGCCATGACAGTTATGGTTACGTTGACTGGCTCCTCGCCTGGGGGAAGGTTTGTAGGTGTTGCGGTTGGCCTTGGCAGTGCCATTGATGCTGCTGGAAGAAAAAAAAAGTTGTTTTTTTATGTTGAAGTGAAACATTCACATTTTTTGGATGAACAAGTGCCAACAGCATGAGGTACCTGGACTAACTGGTTGACTTGGTTGTCCTATATCTCTCTCCCCCTCTGCTGTTCCACTACCCTCATCCTCAGGAAAGTTAATGTTCTCTCTAGACTGACTGTTCTGCCTGAAAAGCATAAATAGTATTAAAGAAGTATTAAGAAGTAAAGAAAAAAATCAAATACCTATAAAAATAAAAATTGTTAAACATACCTTCCAAATATTAAGTCATGAAGCCCTGTAAAGTGTGAAAGTGATATTAGCATGGAACCATGCTACAGGGTTAACCAAGCAATGTTTGATTTCTTTAAATATTAATGATGCGTAACTCACGTGGGTTATTGTTGCGGTTGCGTACCACATACATGAAGAGCAGTATAGTGATTATTGTGGCTATGATCATGCCCCCGATGGCTGCCCCGATCACAGCTGGGTAGGCATTGAAGGGAGGGTCGGCTGGAAGACAGTATACCTGTTTCAGCTTCACAAAATCAGTGGCACAATTGCATATAGTTTACCATGGCAACTGGATATCTTCATAAGAGCTTACTACATAATACTGTAAAATTGTAATAGTTCTGTTTTGTTTGTTTTTTTCTTTGGTAAATTTGTTGTTTTAGCATATACGCTAGTACGCACTTTCTTTAGTGATCAGACAGAATGAGATGAATAGAAAAATAACCTCAGGAAAGATCAAAGGGCAGGTTAACAGACAGATATTGTAAGAGGGAAAGGAACAGAAGAAAGGAGATGTGTGGGTATGGAAGTGGTCAAGTGATTGTTCATTTCACCTGAATGGACAACAAAACAAAAAACAGCATTAGGTTTGCAGTGAGTGGTAAAGAAAAAAAAGGTCGCAATAACAATAAAAACAAGAAGACTCCAATCTTACAACATTTTATAACAGCAATTATATAATGCCTTCTTTCTGTGATTGTGTTATCCATGTTTAGATATCACTGATATTCTATGGCTTTGTAAGTGTTCTCACCTGGGGTCTTTATATCTGAAGGGTTTCCAATGGTGCGGTGGTTGATGGCAGTAACACGAAATACATATGCTCCACTGGGATCCAGATTGTTAATTTGGTAGTTTCGGGAATCATAGTCAAGATCTGCCAGTTTCAGCCAGGGAAGGTCACCATTCCTTTTTTTTCCCACAGGTTCAGGGAGCCTCTGGCGCTCGATGAAAAACCCGGTGAGGTTACCCTCAGTTTGGAGCTTCCACTCTAGGTCAACATCAGTCTTTTGACGACTGTTGTAAATGATCTTACTGATGCTTATATTTGGGGGCATTGGGTACCCTGAAAATTGAAACGGTAAAATTGAAATCTACCATGTAGAGTGTAGTGTGATGTGTTGGTGTAATATTTAAAGGCTTGCTTACTCTTCACCATCAGCGTAATGGGGATCTCTGCCCCACCGACAGCATTGGTAGCTGAACACCAGTAATGGCCGCTGTCTGTGTTGCTGTCCGTTTCCCGCACTGTCAAATTGGTCCACGCAGCAGCTCGCTCCAGGACGTACTTCTTAGGAATCTCATTCACATGCTGCTTCAGGTTGTTAAACCAGGTGATCTCTGTGACAGGGTAGTTTCTACTCAAGATACAGGTGAGTTGGGCATCACTGCCCTCATAGACGGTCATCAAACTGCGCTGGGTCACTAGGACTGGTGCCTCTAAAGACAGAAAGAAAGGACAGTTTTTAAAGGATTGTTTTATAGACGTAAGAATAATGATTAAACCTTTCTTACCTAGTTTTAAAACGCACTGTTTGGTCTCCTTGGTCAATGGATGTTTTGCTTGGCATACAAAAGCTTTGCCACTGTAGGTAGCACTTGACCGCAAAATCAGGATATTTGCACTCTCCTCAGAAGTGCCTTGCATGTCCCCTAAGCTGGAGGACCACCAAACCAGTGCTCGAGGAAATCCACCTTCCCAGGAGCAGGACAGCATTAGGTACTCGTTGTTTCGAGTTGCATATGCAGAACACTTTGGTTCACCATAGGGCATCCCTGGGATCAAGGGAATGTAGAAACTATTTACTGACCTTTTGTGGATGTCAAAGTGAATAAGGTGATATTGGTTATACACTTACAAGTTCTGACGCTGCAGATTTTGATTTCATCCAATGCGATGTGGGAGCCTTGGCAGATGAAGATGGAGTTGTTTGCTGTCTCTTGACCTTTCTGAATCTTGGTGATGTTTGTGAGGCCCTCGCTCCCTTGTCCAAACACATAGGGGGTCCATCTCAAAGAGGCTGCAGGGATACCGCCCTCCCAGGTACACTGGAGGGCCAGGTCAGTGTGATTGTTTACTGGTAGGATTGAGCAAGTCGGAGCGCCATCTGGAGGATCTGTGGGAACAAAACGATTGTGTAACACAGGGCAGTGAAATAGATCTTAGGTGATTTGGGCCAATTTAGGAAACTGATAGAGGCAGAGAAGTGTTCCTGAAATTGAGCCAAACGAAGAGGTCAGATTAGGTGTCTATTATTCATCTACTCACTGGTAACAGCTAGTCGACTTCTAGAAAGTTCAGAACTACTGCATTGGTATCTGTTAAAAACATCACCCATTAGGATCTGCTTTATCATTCAAGCTACAACTGAGCCAAATTTGAAGTCATATCATGAGAAGGTGTTGCTGTGTTAGTATACAGTATCGGTGGGGTTGTTAGTACCCCGGTAAGTCAAGAATTGATGTACATTCAAGGCATGAAGCGGAGATTGAGGTGTTATGACAAAACAATACAAGACCTCCTGGCCTTTCTTGATTTGTCATAGCACAGAAACAATCACACCAGCTGTATACCTTCAGCTCTCAGAACTGTCCTTCACCTCCTCCAGATGCGCGTCCACAATCGGCCACTCTGGAAGTCTGACACCTTTGTGTACGTAACTGTCTGTACCTTCGTGTGAGTGTGTTCGTGTGAAGGAACAGGTGTAAGAGGAAGCAAATGCAAGAAATTTCAGAAGGAAACTTGAGGAAGTTATGGAAGGGTAGGTTGCAAGGTGGCCACCAGAATCCAGGCAGAGGTTTGCGGGAGCACTCACAGTAGACGGTGAGGCTGATGGTTTTCCTGGAGCGGGTGTTGAGGTAAGTGTTCTGAGCCAGGCATGCGTAGTGGCCCGTGTGCATGCGGAGGATCCTGGTGATGGTGTACTGGGGACCCGCATACACCTGGGAGTTGTTGTAGAACCAAACGTACTGACTTGGGGGATTAGAAGAAGCTTGACACAGGAGAGAAACCGTCTCTCTTTCCAGGGCAGAATAACCCCGCTCCGTCACTGAATAAGGGGTGACATCGATCTGAGGCTGGTCTGGACCAACTGGAAAAGAGACAGAGATATTTACCTCTTAAAATTGCACACTAAAACGATATGTTGCATCAGATTTTGTTGTGTGTTTCAAAGACTATTTAGGAGTCTCTTACAAATGGTGTCAAGCCAGACTCGGTCACTGCGCTGCTGGTTGACCTGATTGCTGGCAATACACCTGTACCATCCAGTGTGATTTCGGTTGACATCAGTGAGATTTAATTGGTTGTCGTCATAGATCTCGGCCACGGTGGTGAGCTGGCTTTCCCGGCTCTCCTGTTCCCATATGTAATTAATAGGCCCTGTGCCGTTCTCCAGGCCACAGCGCATAGTCACTGCCGTGCCCTCCACTGGTGAAGAGTCGCTCATCACAATGTAAGGTTTGGTCACTGGCACTGTTAAAGTAATTACAAAATGGAGCCTTGTTACTGATAAACCACAAAAGAGTGGTCATAAAATATGCTAACTTTACTAGCACAACCTAAACAATGAAACATTAGAGTTGGCTCTTTGAAATTATCTTTATATTTGCTCATTTATCAGATTGTAACATCAAAGCGTTCATGCCAATATCATTATTCCTTATACTTAAGTAGTTACTGTGTACTCAACTAGCAATATAACAATGAATTTGAGGTATATGCTACTTAAGATGAACATATGCTGATAATTTAGGGTTTCTGCAAGACTCTAAATATCAGGGGCAACATGATTTATCCATTGTTTAGATCAGACAACACCCAATTACCACTGACCTAAAACGCGCAGAAATACATAGTAGTAATACAGCTTGGCTCCATCAAGGGTATCATACAGTGCCTGGCAGGTATAAACTCCTTCTGCAGCCAGAGGAAGCTTTTCTATCGACAGAGAGGCGCTGTTGCTGATAACTGTCAGATTACCCAAGTCATTGGCTAATTTCTGTATTTTAGGACCCTTTCCAAAGTTGTACACAATGGCACGGATGGTGTCTGTGCCTGGTTTGGTAAAGCCCCATATGTAGACATCGGGCAACGTTGGGCCACACTCCAAGATCACACCTCGTCCCACAACACCATTGGTCTTGGTCTCACTGTATATAACCTGCCCTGGGTCCAAGATCTCTACACCTGGAGGAGCACACACAAAATTTCGAAGGTGACAGTGCTCCAAGTTATTATTAGCATTGATTAAACAAAGGGTACATCATGAGTGGATTTCTTTTAATTTGCATTTTGACAATGTGAATATACTGTGTGTATATATATGTGCAAACACTAAAGAAAATCAAGTGGAACAGTTAACAAATATATGATTGTAAGAATTAGTTAACAGCACTGAACAGAATATTACAAAACGGTTGTTAATATTCTTACCTTGAAGGTAGAGGGGTAGAAATAAAACAAACAGGTAGATGTAAGGCACCCCTAAAACTCTGTGGAACATGGTGCCATGACTCTCATATCCAATGCCGTGACCAAGCTGTAAAAAAGCAAAATAGTGATAAAAGAGAGAGAAATATGTAATAAATATTATGCGATCTCTCCGAGCATATGATTACTGCCGAAGTCCACACGCTCAATGAGAGAATGATACAGCTGAGTCTTTCTAAACTGATTTAGCTTGAATAATTTAAAGACCTTCCCCTCCATGTACAAGAATACAGTGGACTGGAGTAGAAAGGTTTAGGATGACACAATGATAGCTGTGTCTCATATATTATTGAAGGTGGCGGGATGGATGGCCGTTCTTGCATTCCATCGCCCGCAGTGAGAAAGAAAAAACCAACACAATGATTTATTCTTTTAGATAAATAAAAAAAGCTGCTATTAATAAATAACAGCACTTTAATAATGATCTTATAGTATTAATGAATTATATAAGAAATCTTTTTTCAGTCTGGATTTGAGAATGTTAACCATCTATGCAATACATCTCTAACTACCAAAATGTTTTAATGCAGAGACTGCACATAAAGGTAGGATGTGACTAATGTGAAGTTAAAAAATTATGGATTTCAAGGTTAGTTAGCCAGGTTCATCACAGCCTTAGGAGATGCACTTTAATCACAGATCCCAGCTCTTCTCTGAGCTCATCCCTCTCTGGGTTTGAGGTCAGAATTTGTGTGTGTGTGTTTCCATCCTCGACAGCTCAGCCAAGCTGAGGAAACAGAGTGCTCCCTACATTCATTCATGAGTTTCTCATGTTACGCTTCCATGTAAAGTGCGTAAACACACAAGGAACGACAGTTAAGAACCCAGGGGTGCACACCCATATACTAAACACAGATACCAATGAAAATTATGCGAAAGATATAACATGGTCATTGTTTATGCATACAAATAATATTTTTGTTGAATTTTAGTGAACAATTGTTTATGGTTATTGTTTTTTTTATTTGTGGATGCGGTTCCCCTCAGAGTAACCACAGATATCAGTTCATTGTATCATTCATGAATATTTTCAACTAACATTTCACAATCTGAAATTTCTAAAATAGTATGGATATGATAGTTTAGATCTATTGTTTTATCCTTTAAGATCTGCTCACTGCTCACACATGCACTCATACTGTACAAATAGTTCATAATCTGAGTTATGTGATTAGCTCAAATCAGTTCTGTAACCAGACAAACCAGCTGTGATCTGTCATGTTTATGCCAGATGGCATACAGTATGTCATGTATATTAAATGCATCTATAAATAGGTTAAATCAGATTACCATTTCATCATCTTGTGTAATCATTACAATCACAATTGCATGCTTAAAGGCAAGAAGAATATTCAAACTTATTTTCAGACATACTAAACCTAAAAATAGCACTGAAGCCAGCGTTTATTTATTTATGTATTTATTAGTAGAAAAGAGAAAACAAAAAAAATCACAAGTGGTTAAAATCTTCAAATATTACACCAATAACAGCTTATTGTATACCATATGGTCACTGTAACACCACACAAATACAAATAATGTTATCCATCACATTTTTGCACACTTTCTCGTGCGATATACACTATATAAATAATCAATAACTTATGCAGTTATTAGAGTTGCAGTGCATGGAAGAACTTTGTGTCATTGAATGCAACAAAGCATAATGTAAACAATAATAAAGGACAAATGACCAAAGAGATTCACAGTTCTACATAAATACTTCCTGAAATTTGCTGGTGTGCATAAAAATACCTTCTCACGTACACACACACACACACACACACATATATATATATATATATATATATATACAGAATACAGTTTAAAATGCAAAAAAATATAAATAGTGATTATTTTATGAAGTATTGGTCAGATTATGTGATTGTTGCACAATTACAAAAGCAGCAAAACGACCCATTTTAATACAACGCAATGAAATACAGTAGTTATATTGTTTAAAAATCATATATATAATATTTATTTTAATATATTTTTCAAAATTTGTTTTTTAACTGTTACCCATGTTATTG
>JAUMHG010000024.1:2013288-2024041 GCA_032359395.1 Enteromius anoplus
ATAAAAAATAATAATATAAAGTCATTATTTTTATTATTGAGTAATCTTGCACATGTTGCATTTTACTGATTTGAATACTTACGAATCATTGTCTGACCCTGCATGTTTGAGCCGCTGCTGTTTTTTGACCAAATATATTGTGCCAGCTATACTGAGGATGATGCCCAGTGCAATCACCCATCCAAGGACACCCATCACCCTCTCTGCAGCGCTCAGTGGCTGGGGTTTCTCTGCAGGAAAAACACATGTTGGCCATCTCCTTGCTAATTCCAACATATGCACTACATAACACATCAAGTCATTGTCTCAGTTGTACTTATGTATTCAAACCTGACATGCCTCTGAAACATGCTTCCGCTTAAACATTAACGAGAATAGCTCTATTGTATGGCCCTAGTCCTATTGTTTTGTGTTGATGAGAAAAAAACCCACACATCCGGATCTCATGCCCTTCTTTTGTGCAAACTCCAACAACACCATACCAACAAATGGGTCTGCCATTGAAGGGATTCATGGGAGCTTTCCCTTAGGTCACTGTGTACATAAAATAACAATGTTGTAAATGCCAGCTAGTGAAAAAGGGGATTTGTCGTGCAGTGCTCTAATGGCTTTAAAAGATGTTAATGGCATAATGTGTGCCCTCGAAACAAACAATAGCCAACCTCAGGTAAGTGACTGGCACCACAAAGAATGTCCTGATCAGATTGAATGGCTCTGCTTGGAAAATGTGCTTATTCATTCATTGATTCGGACATATGAGAAGCAAAACATTATTCATAATGAGACGAAGAAGCCACTATAGGTACATTTTTATCTTGATCGTAACTGAATACATTTATACAATTTTATTCACGTCATTCACAAGACTTATTAACACTTGTGGTTTCACAATAAATACAAATTACAGGAAAACGGCAAAACCCAACACTGTATATCTGAATATGTTCTAACAAATTTCTGTAACTGGACCAATAGGGCAGTTTCTATCATTATTGTGAAAATGACCTCTTTACAAAAGAAAAAACACTCATAAATCTTTCCAATTAGCACAAACCACATTGTATTAGAAATTTTACAGCACATTATGGAAGTACAGTACATTAACTGAACACCACTTGCAAAAGACCAATGTAACATTCAACCAGTTTGTTCCTCTGCGTCATAAAAATGAAATAATTTAGCATTTCAAAGCACTTCTATAGTACAATGTTTTTATAACATCTTAAATAACTTCAAATATCAAACAAGAAGTCATATTGTAGATTGTAGCCACTGGGACATGCATTGGATCACTGACTCTTAAAAGCTACAGCCATATTTTACATGTGTGATTGTTTATATACACGTTCATATTCTTTATAGGTGGTATTTTACTATTGCAGTGCAGTTTGTTGTACTGTATTAAACAACCTGTGATTACACCAGCCAGAAATTCACTGTTCTGTTTCAATAAACAAATACAGTCTCTGACAAAACAATTCAAGGTCTCTATGAATCATGCACAAAATTATATACACAGTGAAAGATGTTCACAATTTAAAGGTGAAGTTTCAACTGCTCTTAAGTAAACACTATCCCAAGGCGAAAATTCTTTCTCAGTACAACGGCACTGTCAAGACATGTATTCTCTTCCAAACAAATGCCTAGTATATGTTAGAGACAACTCTGTTACAAAACCTAGTGAGTCAGTTTCCTATAAACGTAATGGAAAAGAACTGATTAGGACGCCATAGAAACTCTAAATTGCGCTCTGTCCTACAAAACGCAAATCACAATCTATTTCAGTAGAGTTTGAAGTTAGCATGTTGCTAAGCTAATAACACTGTAACAAAGCCTTGTGATTCAACATCACCTAAACACTGAAAGTGGTCAATTTAGGATGTCATAGAAATTAAATGTGTCACATAAAAAGCGCTCTGCAGTTCAAACACAATTTATAGACGATATCCCTGCGGGGGAAAAAAAACACAGCTGAAACCAGCCTGATTGGCTGGTTTTAGCTGGTCAACCAGCCTGGTCTTAGCTGGTTTAAACTTGTCAACAGGCTGGTTTTGGAGGGATTTTGGCCAGCTGGAACGACCAGCTAAGACCATCTTACCAGCCTAGGCTGGTTTAAGCTGGGTTTTTTCAGCAAGATTCCAATACAGATTGAAGATAGCATGTTGTTAAGCAAACAGCACTTTTCAAAAACCGTGTGAGCCAGGAGCGTAAACAACACTGAAAGCAGTGGTTTTATTGATATGTTTTTGGTGTATTGAATAATATTTGTAACCCTGCACCACAAAACCAGTCTTAAGTCATTGGGGTATATTTATAGCAATAGCCAAAAATATGCCAAAACTTATTAGTTAAAGGTCATGTTTCAGGAAGGTATTTTGTAATATTTCCTACTGGAACTTAAAGGGTTAGTTCACCCAAAAACGAAAACTTTGTCATTAATTACTCATCCATTTGAGACCAGTGACTCAACTTCACTTTTGCGATGCAACAAGGAAAAATGTTTTTGCGCAAAGGAAACAAATATAACATTATTTACTCTATCCATTCTTCTTCCATGACTTACATCGCCATTTTTAGAGAGTATCTCTAGGAGTAAACAGCCGCAGATTACACACATGCCCATGCCCATGCTCTTCCCCGGATGTAAACAAGGTTGATAACGTCAAATACGTTAAAGCTTGTGTATGCAGTGCGTTGTTATACTCTCTAAAATGGCGGAAGATGTAAGTCGCGTAATAAGAATGGATATATCTTAGAACTGCATAATGAAACTCATCATTATTTCATTCTATCTGAGAGATTTTAGTGTTGATTTAGAATTTGGCTAAAATGTATGCAAATGTCTATGCATAATTACAATGGCTGCAGTAAACAGCTCACTAGGTTTTAAAACAGAGACATTTTATCAGGCAAAGTCAACAACATGACCAGGTCAGTCTCCAAACATCAGTTTGGATTTTCATGTCAGCAATGTCCTCTAGATGAATCGGATCCATTGTCATTGTGGATCCCAAAGCCTGCTCTTCAAAGGGAAGAAGATGAGAAGAAACAAGAAGATGCTGAAAAGCCCATGCTGAGAAGTTCAAAGTCTCGAGTCCTACACATACCACTCTTCTTTAGAGATGACAGAGCCGTCCATCTGAGGAATCATGTCCACTGAGACCTCCACCTCAGATCCGTAATCATAAATGTAAGTCTGCTCACTATGTCCGCATCTCTCATGGTCCTCGATCAGTCCCATGTGGTAGGCCTTCATTTGGCTTTCATGGCAGTTGAACTCCTTAACGCTTCTTCCTAAGAAACTGGAGCCTCTGTACATTTCCATCTTCTTCTCTTCATCCGAGTCTTCGGAGAAGGTCAGACTGTGAGGTAATGAGGGGTGTGACGGCACGATGCCAGCCTTGCTGTAACCATTTCCAAGGATTTGTTTCTTGGTACTGTAATCTCCTTTAAACATGCATCTCCGGCGATATAAAAACACTACCAGGAGCGTAATGGCAGCCAACAGTACTGTGCCACAAACAACAGCTCCACCAATGATGGCAAAAGTTTGCTGTGGCTCCTGAGACACCTCGTGTGGATAGCTAGGGAAATCTGGGTAAGGAAAGACATCACCTCAGTTACCAAAACGGAGAATAAAGTCGTTAAAGACCTTGTGTGCAGTTTTATTTCTGCGTATTTCCTTTGAAACAGGAAGTGAGATCACATATGCCTTGTATATTTACCTTAAACAAGCCATTGTTTGTTAGACAACCATTCAAAAGTTTGGGGATGGAAAGATTTTTTTATTATTTTAGGGGAAATAGTAATATTTTGAAGAATTTTAATATATAGTAAAATGCATTTTCAGCAGACAGTTTTCAGTATCACATGATCCTTTAGAAATTATGCTGATTTGGTGGCTAAAAAAACATTTCTTGAAATGTTAAAATTGTTCACTATTTTTTACTTTCTTTCAGTGGAAAGCATTATATACAAACAGAATCATTTGCAACATTAAAGTCTTTACTGTAATTTGTGATCAATTTAATCTCAGTAAATAAAAGTATTAATTTGTTTTAAAGAAAGCAAAATAATAAAATAACTAAAATAAAATAAAATGTCACGGAGCCCAAACCTTTGAATGGGAAATATACTAAAAGCTAAAACAAATGTAATAAAGGCATAAGAGTACACTACCAAAATGGACAATGACTAAAAAGCCACAGCACTTTTAGTCACTGTCAGAGAATTTCGATTTCACAAGGTCTTTAAAAAAGCAACACGGGTAGAAAGAGGAACTTGGAACAGGGAAGACTTTTCATTTCTTTGTATTTCTTCACCATGGAATGAAATCTCAGGTGCCATCACTACGCCAACGAGACCAGCAGGCCAGAACGACACATGCATGTACACACAAGTAAATGTAAGCATGCAGTTTCTATAGACCACACCTTACGCTCACAGCATGCAAAGAGAAAAATATGACTCAAGAGATCCTCATAGACAAAGGTTCATTCACGAGCTACATGCAGATAACTTGCAGCCACATGCAAAGTGCTGCGCCAGCAAGCAAGTTAATCAAAGCAAAACACCTGAGGGCTGAAGAAAAATATAAAGGCAAGGAGAGCGAGCATCCACATGTCAGGCAGTGAATGTCTACACTGTTTATTGACAAAACAATAGCATAATCATGCTTATTAGGTGATGTTTCAGAGGCATTCAAGAGTAAAAAGCAAAAGACAAAAAAATTCAAATGCGCATCCACAAGCACGGAAGCAGTTAAGCCACTCGCTTTCACAGTCGAGTAGGAATAGTAAACAACACACCTGTGACAATGACCTCGACGGAAGCAGAGCCTGTGCCAATGCTGTTGCTGGCGTCACAGACGTAAGTGCCTGCGAGGTCATAGGTTACAGGACCTTTAAAGATCAGCACATCGTCACGAAGCTCGGCTGTACTCGGCATCGTTCCATTCAAGCTGGAGAGAGAAAGGCTCATCAGGTCAAGCACGAAAGTTACAACTGAAAGAACTGTAACTGAATGTTTTCAATATGATAGATGAGTGTCCTGGAATTAATATTGAAAAGTGAAATTACTTTTATACCAGACTCAAATTTTGGCTTAACCCTCAAAACTGTGTTTTATAGTAAAGCCTGTAAAATGGAAGTCTATGGGCCAAGGCATTGTACAATAAATAAATGTAAAAAAACACATGTATAGGCAGAAAGTATAGCCATTAGACTTTTTTAAGTGCATTGTAAACAGAGGTGCAATTATTTTTCGCTGCTAATCAACAGCAGAGAGGAGCATCATCCAATGTTTTTTAACACAGCATAAATAAATGTGAGCAGAATTGAGTAAAATGACATACTATCTCCACTGAAACACAGAGATGGATGGGTTGGCATCAGCCAAGCAGGTGAGCTGGACATTTTCTCTGTTCAAATACCAGTTACCATCGAAGCCTTCTATCATCACCTCTGGTTCATCTGCAAACAAGGAGAAAGAGAGAATAAATTTATAACATAACTATTGAGAATAAAATTATTTTAATAGAGAACCCTTGATAATATATTTAAAGTTACAAGTTAAATAATTAAAAAATTAAATCAAATTGAAAGTGACTTGTAATAAATGAAATGTATTCTGTATCAAAAGTGTGTTGATTAGTAAGATTTCTAAAAATAATACTTCTTTTTCAAAAAATAGTTTCACGAGTTTCAGCTTCTCATTAACCAGAAGTGAGATGGCTAAGGTTGCTAGAAACCAGGTGTCCCTGACTAAGCAAGGAAAAAGGCGATGGTAACAAGGAACCAAAACTCTGCATGAGAAACCTGGCTTAGTCCCTAGTCAAGGAGGAGTAAGGGGTGGTGCTAAGTGTCTTAGCTCTAATAGGGCAATAGAATGATTGGAAGCAGCTGGTTAATCATTCGTCCGTGCTCCTCACGAAATTTGTTAGTAAAACATAATTTTAAATATAGTTACGGTTTAAAGTAACTGTTTTCTAATGCATTTCAAAATTATTCCTGAGATGACAAAGCAGATTTTTTTTCTAGAGTCTTCAGTGTCACATGATCCTTCAGAAATCATTTCTAATATGTTGAGTTGGTGCTCAAGAAAGAAATTGTGTTATTTTGTCAATGTTGAAAACAGTTATGCTGCTTAACATAGATAATAATATAGAACCCAATAGATTAAATAAATGAATATAAAGTTAAAAATAACAGCAGTATTTATTTAGACCAATGCAGATCAATTTTAATGAATCCCTGTTGAATAAGTAATATATTTGACAAGTATAGCTGGTTTCTTACACTGAATGTTGAGTGTAACACTGTCTGTGAATTGTTCCTCATTATATGTGGAGACACAGGTGAGCAGCTGTTGGTGTATTTCTCGACTGGGAACCACCAGGTAATCACTGCGCACTGTAACAGTCCCATCAGGGTTGCGTATCTCCTGGGTGTTGGACTCTCCATTTAAATCAGTTTCCCATGTGATCACACTGGGTGGCTTCCCATTGGCAGAAACGCACGTGGCAACAGTCATCTTCAGATCTTTGGTTCCCGCCACTATTGAGGGTGTGGAAAGACTCATCTGGATCATGGGGCGAGCTGCAGGACAAATACATAGGCTTACAATATTTCATGCACTGCAGACAACCACTGGATTACTGTAATATTCTGTGCCGCGTTATGTTTTGCAAGCTTTTCAGCTTATTGGTGTTTTTTTTTTTTTCATTAAGAACTGCAATGTGCTATATAGTAATCAGTTTTCATGGAAAACATTTTGAAAAAACAAAGGCCTCTCAAATGACGCAATATACACTGAAATTACTCTTCTGTGAAATCAAAAGTTTCGTTAATTTCATAACCAAAACATAAATGATGAGCAAGTAATGCTGAAATTTCCTTTTGTCTGTTCCAATGAAGAAACAAACATCCTGGATGACATATACCTTTATATCTTTACTTGCTCTTAACTCTTAAATCTCATCTGAAGTCACATTTTTTAAATTTTCGTGGTACTGATGGTCAGCTTTACATTTGGTATTAGAACAGCAGCATTACATACCATAAACAGTCAGATTAACCATGTTCTCCCTGTTGCCAGCTGGGAAGGTTGTGTACTCGCAGATGTAGCTGGATTCATCCGTCAGTTTTAGTTTGTTGAAGACTATGGTGGTGTCCTCCAGGGAAGGTGTGCGCTGACGGACGGCGGGGTTCTTGAAGCGCACACGCTCTTTGAAGGGGCTCAGTACTGACACCCCCAGGGCTGGATTGGCAATGGCGACATTCTGCTTAGTGCCGTTGACCAGCTTCTGCCAGGTGACCTGTGAGATTTTTACAGGTGGGTTGCTGTTGACAAACTGACAGCGGAGCTCTACCTGCGAGCCCACAAATCCTGACTTACTGCTGTCCATTTGGACCATCTGACCACGAACACCTGGAAATAAAATGATGAACAGTTATTCCTCACAACATGTGGATGAACTGTGAAGATGTCTAGTGTCAAACTAAAAACAAACAATAATCTTTTTTTTTTTTTCATATTTGGTAACACTTTACTTTAAGCCTTTCTGTATAATGAATTATAAAGGGTTATTAGAGACTATAATGCATTATTCATAATGTTCATCATAACATGATATCTTGTCATAAATAATTATAACAATATTTTAAATGCATAGTGTAACACTGAATTGATCAGTGTTATAATGTATTAATTGCGTTTACAATTATGAGATTGCATAACAATACATAATTAATGATTTTAAGCTACTTTTATTATGCCTTATACATAGACCCCCAGTTTCACAGACAGCACAGAAAGCATTTTTGTAAAAGTTGCTTAAATATCTTAATTTAACTAATGCCATTTAAATAAACACATAATTTTTTCTACTTTTTTTTCAAATGGTTTTTATTATTTTAATTAATTTATTATTATTCTTTACTAATTGTTATGAATTAGAAGATGTTACAGTCCATAAAAATATAATGTATTTTAAAAGTGTCTTAAATAGCTAAAGATTATTTCTTCTTGTCCAAATTAGTTGGTGTATTTGTTTCCATCATGTATCAATGTGTAATCAAAATATTTTATAGTACTTTCCATTTGGCAACGGTTTATTCATTTTATTTATAAAATCCCTAAATAGTTCCTTACTTAATTCTACAACATTAAATTATTTAAAATTAAAAAATGTGTGTTCCCAAATCTTGTGTCAACTCTGTTAGCAAACCATTTTGCCTTTACATTGGTGGAAATATCTATCACAATTGTGAAAGTTACAGGAAATGAAAGTCTACCTAGGTAAAAGAGTTGACGGGGACACCAAATGTACCCACAATTATAGAATGACCCATTTATATATATATATATATATATATATACTGTATATTAGGGGTGCAGCCAAACCCGAATACGTTATTCTGAAAGGCACAAATAACATGTTTTTAATGAATACTTATTTCGAACAAATACTTAAAAAATATTTGTATTCAGGAACAAGAAAAAATGTATTTCAAAAAGCAGCGTTTCCTCATGAGACCGCAGTGCATACCCGGATGAGTGAGTGAGAGAGTGACATGTAAAACAAGGTGACTGACGCAGACTGCTCCACACAGCAACTGCTGTACAACGCGACATACATTCACATCAGTGTTAACTCAGTGGTAGAATTACACTCACCGGACACTGCACGTATTAACAATCACAAAAGTACATTATTCGCTTTAAAGTCTTGCTGATTGAACATTTCAATACTAAAACGTTTGTTTTATTCATATTATGTTTATTCATAATGTGTATCTATTCGAATAACAAGGATAAAATGTCAACGAATTTTATCTTTGCTCAATTTGGCCTAAATATCTGCCAAAAATAATAAAATTAAATAATCAAAAATAATAATTTTGTACTTTATTACCTTGAAAGGCTTTTGTTTTATAAAAAAGGCAAATTAGTTTGTCTGTACTGCTCAGACAAAGAATCGTGATATAATCGTGATATTTATGAAAAAATATATAATATGATATTTTTTCCATATCGCCCACCCCTACCTCTGTAATTTGCAAAATAGTCTTAAAAAACAACTTGAAAAAGAATCGGGATAAAAATCGTGATTTCCCCAGAAAAAATCGTGATTAAAAATCGCAATATTTTTTCCATATCGCCCACCCTTAATTTCCGCTGCATTATTGACGTCTGCAGTCGGGTGCTCTTATGTTCGCTCTGTTTACGTAACGTAAGCTCTGTTAGCTCAGTAATTTAGACAATAGGCTGTTGACAGAGTAACGTTAACGTTCGGTTAAAAAGGTTAAAACAATGCTTGTGTATCTGTGTCGAAGTACAGTAAAGTTATTTTCTTTTCAATGACGATCCTTGTTACATGTTCATTGCTGGATTTATGGAAAAACATCAACCAATATTGCATATCCATAATTATTATAATTATATCCATGATTTTAAAAATCCTTAACAGCTATTTTCTTTTTCGTTTTCTTTTACAGCACATTAACTAAAAAACATTGTTGCTTGTTCTTCATCATCGTTATAATAATTTTTTTTTAAATGCAGTTATGAAAAATGACCATACCCTAACAACCCTAACGTCTATTTAGAATTTTACTCGAATACAAATACTTTTCCCCCCTAAACAAATACAGATACAAATACCAGTTGCTTTGCACAACTCTAATATGTATGTATATTTTTTTTCATTCTTAAGCTCCAAATAAGCATTTAAAAAATATTATGTGACAATGAAGACTGAAGCAATGACTGCTGAAAATGTAGCTTTGCCACCACACAAATAAATATATTAAAATAAAAAACAGCTGTTTTAAAAATTGCAATAAAATGTCAAAATGTTACTGTTTTTACATCATTTTGGATCAATTAAATGTAGCCTTGGTGAAAACACATCAAATATATATATTACAGCAACACCATTCATTTCTTTTTTATTTAATTTGACCCTCGACCCTTATGTTTTCAAAATAATGCAAAAATATAAAGCACATAGTAGGCACTAGGGAGACATAGGTCTCTCTATCCAGAGATATACTGTACACAGGTCCTGTGTTTTCAGAACTGGGGCAATCAACTTAGTAACTTCCAAAATGGGTACATTCCTCTTATTAGTTTACAAATACTTTATCCACCAAGACAATAGCATATGGAAGACAAAGAGTAATGAAAGATGTAGACAAGTCTCTTTACCCTGGGCCTGTAGCTGGTAAATAAGGTGCAGCAAGTCCATGCAACTGAGACTTAAATCTAGTTGTCTAAAAATAGGAGGGTTTAAGAACCACGGCTACAATAAGATCGGTACTTCACCCGCCCTGGCTAAAGGGTGTCTGTAAACACAGCCTGTGTTTACCTGCGGGACATGTGCGTGATACTCCAATCCCAAACCTCTACATAGCCAGAGGAGTCCTAGTGTTAAACCACTTAAAACAGGAGACAATCCCTCTCCAAAATAAGGCTGCACTTAACTGAGGTAAAGTCCCTTACATAACCGTAAACACAACAACGTTTCTCCTCTTTTTTGGAAAATTCTAGTCTTTTCTGAGGCAGGGAGGTTCAGATATGTCAGTAGTGGTATTTGCATATTTTAAATGATGCCAAAAAATAGTGTATGGTATTAAAATTGCAAAGTATTTTCTTTTTTATTGACAGAAATGAGTTGAGTAGGAGGTAAACATGTTAATAAACTAAGCATGTTGCTGGCAGAGTGTAGCCGGTTAATATGAATCTGTTCATA
>JAUMHG010000024.1:2039714-2064305 GCA_032359395.1 Enteromius anoplus
AATAAGATGGCAGTACTGACACACAGATATCTCAAATATAATAGGTAGCACACAAATTCTGAATGCCTTCGGCAGATTGTGTGTACTGTGCATATTTATTATGTATATAAACAATAACAATATATAATATACTATTTAACATATAAATATAAAAGTACACTTTTCTGTAGATACAATATATCACAATCGATAATACATTACCTCACATAAATCCGCAAAGAAGATTTTCAGTATCCTGTTTCTGTCGGCTAGCATTACCAACCCACTTTTGTTAAATAGAAAGGAACATGCAGTCAAAAATTCACCCTTTGTAATCGTCAAAAGAGAGAAAGTCAGTGTTGAGGAGGCATGAGACAACTATAACTTTGGGGAGTACTTCAAGTAAACGCAGTGCTGTACTGAACTCTTGACTTTTATAAAACATTGTGCCGATATGGCAAATACCTAACAGGCTCAGTGATTTCTCATCTCCAGTTCTGATGATCCCAGTGTTGTGTCAGGATGAAGAGAGTGTAATTACAGTATGCCAAGAGGAAAATAATGACCTCAGAGTGGACTGCCTTCTAGAGCCCAAAGCCCAGTACCACACAGACTATGAGTTCTCCATGTCCAGAGGACACAGGGAGGTCATCATAAACACCAACATCTCTGGAATCATGCCTGAACCCAAGTTCAGACACAACACATTCGTGACAGAGCTTGAGCCGTACGGATTCAGGCTGACCATAATGAGATTCACCGTCACTGAGAATACAACGTTCATCTGTAAAGTAACCAGGATCCAGAAGACTCTGTTTGTTGAACTAGGTAAAGCAGATGTTTTGTGGGACTATGTATAACTAAATTAATACTTTCTCTGCCTAAACTTGAACTTGTCTTTGCCTTCCAGACAGCATTGAGCCCTGCTCTGCCATCAGTGTGTTTCTGCTGGGTTATCCTTGGCTCAATCTTCTCGTTCCTTTGTGTATCTTACAGCTCTCTTACAGCTAAACAGTCAGCTATTCCATCATATTTAGAAAAGCTTTTCAATCTACCGTATATTCATATTTCATATTTACTGTCTTGAATGAGAATTATAATGTTGACTTTGTAAAAACAGCAAGGCAAATGGGGCAGCCAGAGCTGTAATAGGAATAGAATGTAATACAATATAATATAAATATAATATGAATAGAAAAGTATAAAAATATGTGAATATTTTGTAGAAAAGTAAAGAAAAAGTAAAAAATAAAAACTCAGTCTCAGTTTATGGTGTCAGATGTCAGCTCAAGTAACTACTGTATGACCTTTAGGGGTCACAAAAGGAGCTTTGGTGACTCCTAGTGGCCTTTTGTGTTGTAGCTGCAAAATGTTTCACAGAAACCAAATTTTTTAAAGATATTTTAAGATGAAATTTGAAACACAACTTGATTAGACATATGGGTTTCAGATTTTACTATTTTTTGTCTTAAACACATGTTGTTAAAAAATATACAATTATAAGAATAAAACATATTTTTGTAAATGTTCATAACAATTAACTTAAACTTTAATATCTTTTAGACAAAAATATATTTTTAATTATTCCAATGCAGCAATAATCTTCTAAGTTTCCTTTTTCAAAAGAGACCAACCTTATGTTTATATTCTAAAGCGTTCATGAATTACAGCTATTTAAGCTTGCATAGTACTTCTTCACATGTTTCCCCAAAATTGGGGGCGACAGTTAAGGGGTTAAAAAAAAAAGCTATTGCCATCTTATAATAAAATCTATCACTGGTTTTATAGCTAATGCTTTCTTTTGTGAAATAAAATAAATCAATAAAATTGCCAATTGCCATTTTTTATTAATAACCAGTGTTGGGGAAAATTACTTTTAAAAGTAATGCATTACAATATTGCGTTACTCCCTAAAAAAGTAACTAATTACGTTACTTTTGAGTGTTTTTTGAAGAAGTAACTCAGTTTTTATTCTTCTAAAATTAAAAAGTAATGCGTTACTTTAATCGTTACTTGAAAAAAAAGGGATATTATTACGTGACTCGCGTTACTTGTAATGCGTTACCCCCAACACTGTTAATAACAATGTCATGATAATAAACATCATCGGCTATTGGAGATATCTATAAGTTATTGAATTGTGGTTGGTCACTTTGCACATCAACTAGATAGCCTTTTCCAGGTTGTTCCTGTCAAAAAAAAAAGTGTCCAGTTATTCAGTCCAAAGTTAAAAGTCAAAGGTATACTAAATGGCCACTTTAAAACATCAATATATTTTTATTCACTGAATTAAATAAGCCCCTCTGTAACAATGCTACCGGTGAAGCAGAAGTGTTAATTCATGTCTTGCTTTGCAGTTTTTTTTTTTTTTTTTGGATTTCATCATTGAATGCTGAAAACATGGTCCACTAAATACCAATAATCTAGAGTTTCACCCACATAGGGAGTTTTAGGCCTACATAAAAGGCTACATAAATAGCCTAAATTTGATTTGAATTGTAAGGATGGCTGTTGGCCTATCACATTGTGACAGTGTTATTCACATTTATAGTTTACATTGTTATCATGTAAAGTGCTGAAAATATAAGCTAAATGAAAACAGAGTAGGTTTAAAAGAAGAAATCGAAAGTAACTACCAATATTAAAAAGTATTTAACTAAAGAGGAATAAAATACTGAATAATTAAATGTGCACATACAAAATAATCTAAAGAAATAATACAAACGAATCTTTAAAACAGAGAACTTAACAAGAAAACTTAGATTATTAAGGCTTTTCAGGCAGTCTCGTAGTTCCAATTTTGCGTATCTATACCACGAGGTTTCGTTTTAATTTGGCGTACTATTTATACGCACATTCATGAGATCTGTTAGTATGGATAATGTTCAAAAATGTTCTGGGACCTGCCAACTCTGTTTGGACAGATCATGGCTGAAGCAGAGATCGGTCTGATACAGTATTTTAATAGTTGTTAAGGTATATGGTCCAGGTGTTGTGCTGAATTTTCACTCCCTGCCGAATTATGACTCCCCTCGTTGAAATTAATCTTAACCCCTCCCCTAATCTTAACCCCTCCCCCACACCTAACACTAAACCTACCAATACTTAGGAGTCATAATCTGGCAGGGTGTCAAAATTCGGCATTACACCGGTTCGATAGTCGTTAATTCTAAGCATAGAGATCGCTAATAGCACATTTAAAGTGTTATGAAATTAACTTAGTATAATATAAATGTATAATCTGTTTGGTAGGGGTGTACAGTCTATTTACATAAGAAAAGTAAAATGAAAGTGAAAGCGTGTTTTCTCGTCACATCACAGCTCAACTTGGCATAGACGGCAGTGAGGAAGTGAAATTCTTCCTTTAAAGGTTGGTAATTTGCCTTTTAATCGCCATTTTGTGCATATCATTAATTTAAAGCCGCTAAAACATAGTCTGCGTGAAGGTTGATCTTGTAAGAGTTATCTGTTGTTTACCGATAACGTGGATGGGCTACTCCGAGGTACTGGGCCTCGTGAATCTTGATGTTTTGTTGCAGCCAAACACACGTATGTTATGGGCCAGTCACTCTCATTTAAGCGAAAGCCATATATTTATTTTTTAAATTTAATAATAAAAAAAAGTAATGCAAATATGTTTCGTATTATATTTACTAAGCTTAGTTCTATATTGGCTATTTAAAAACGAGTGTTAGATCACTTAAAGGGATAGTTCACGCAAAAATCACTATGAATTTGTTTGTTCTGCCGAACACAAAGAAGATATTTTGAAGGAAGTTTGCAATTAGGCTGTTTTTGGTCACCATTGACATCCATAGTATTTTTTTCTTCCTACTATGGAAGTCATTTTTTTTTTTTTTTTTTTCTGTGAAATATTTATTTAACCACTATTGTTTTGTTTTACTTCATCTCTTAAATTCATAATTTTCTTTCTTTCCTTTTTTTTTTTTTTTTTACATTTTTTGTAGGAACTGCAGTCTTTTAGAAGAGTGCCCAAAGTTCACTACAGTCTTGTTCTGTAAGTGACAAAATGCCAGTGCAATTCAATGGATGGGAGGCGTACTGTGATAAATCAAAGCACCTTAAACCAGGTCAAGAGCCTAAAAAGAGCCATGGCTATATCATGTACCATGGGACACTCAAAACCAATGCCCCAGCTATCATAACATCAGGGTTTCGGCCCTCTAGTGGGGGAACTCTGGGCCCTGGTGTCTACTGTAGTAGGAATATTAACAAAGCAATGGGTTACCCATTATGTGCTACCAATGATAGAGTCGTGTTAAAGTTGCGAGTGAGAGTGGGTAAAGTCAAGAGGATTGACACACAAAGCTGGAACCTGCAGACCTCGTGGCATCAGCAGGGATATGATACAGCCTGGTTACCTGCCGCTGTCACTGGGGGACTTGAGGAAGATTGTGTTTGGGATCCAAAGAGAATTACTGTGATTGAAATAGCCCATTGCACAGATTCCAGTGCTAAGAGTTCTCTGGAGAGTCTGATTAAGCAGAAAAACCATTCGCAGCACACAAATGACAAAGACCTGAAGCTGTGTAAAGGGTGCGGAATGCAAACAGAGCATAAACACACAATGGAGAAATGCTGGTCCTGTCAGGCATCCATTTGCCCCTTCATGAAAAATCATGTTTGCAGAAAGAAAAGGAATTAAACATTCCAGAGCAATTGACAACTAGTTTATTGATTCTTTTGAACTTTTTAATTAAAGTGCCCATATTATGCCATTTTAAAGGTTGCTAATATTGTTTTATTAGTCTACTAAAACAGGTTCACTCATATGCAAGGTCAAAAACACTTTTCTCCAAAAATAGATTTAATTTTACCCCCATTTCGTGTGAAGCAGTTAGAAGAATCAGTCTGTCTAAACCCCCTCTCTGTGAGCCTTCACTGCCGTGATTGGTTAGATGGCGCAGTCCTTTATGATTGGCCTACCGCCCTAGCAAGCCGGTCCAAATAAACTGGACGCTGATCCATCTTTTAAGAACAAGCAGTCATCAGTAAAATGAGGAGAACAAGAACACAAGAGTGTACTGCTGCTGAGGTGTTGTTGAAAAAATGAATGTTAACCACTCATTCTTTGTAGATTCATCTTTCGGAAGGGCTTATAAAACACATTTACTCTCACAGGGTACAGCGTCTTCTTGACATGATATAATCCACACGGAAATTGTACTGTTTGTGGGCGGACTTTATGCAAATAAGTTACTTAGTGTTGTGGATCCGAAACAGAAAAAGATTCAAATTGCTGACGACTCGTCAAGGCGAATGTGATAGACAATGTGATAGACTTTTTTGATAGACAATAACTTTATTTATCGTACACTGTCGCCGTCACAACTTTCAAGATTTATGTTCACATACAGCAACATGACACACTGCATGAAAGATCATATTTGAAAAGGCATAATAGGGGCACTTGAAATAGAATCTGTGAAGTGATGTTGAGATACGCTAAAGCTGCTGTAATTAACAAATGTAATGAAACTCTGCTAATCACATTAATAAATGTAAAGACATCACAGTACATATACATGTTTGAATTTGTTGAGATTAATACTGTTAAATTAATTAAATTCAGATACATTATATAACTCTACAACCACAGACCCTGTGTGCCAAACATTATATTTGTTTGAAGTTGGAATTTATCAGTGTAATGTAATATTTTGAACTATGAACATGCATAAAAATGTATTTATCAAAAGATGTTTTTGTGTTTGTATGTTTTTAGCTCTGATGTTGAATCACAACATCAGAACAGCTCCAAATTTTTAACAATATTGATTTACTGATCAATTCTTTCATTGAAACAGTTATGTCAAACCATACGTAAAATTTTGCAATTAAACATGAAAATGTTGGGGTATTTTTGCTTTGTCATAGTTCCTTCTAAAGACATTTCACAGATATTTTTACTTTTTACCTTTTATAATTTGTAAATATTTTACATTAATTTGTAAAGAATTAATTATTTTAAATTAATTTTACAAATGTCACAATCTGGTACATTGATTCCTGCTGTAAGCCAATACTTACTGTAAAATCAACACTTTCTGAAGTCTGAAAAACTAGTCAGTACAAGTAAAAAACAAAACACACACACACACACACACACACACACACACATTTTGGGTTTATTTTGTTTTATGGGGACATTCCATAAGCGTAATGGTTTTTACTGTATACTGTACAGACTGTGGTATTGTCCTACACTGACCCTACACCTAAACCTACCCCTTACAGGAAACTATGTGCATTATTATGTCCCCACAAGGTCAAAATGTACTGGTATTCCTATCATTGTGGGGATAATTGGTCCCCCATAAGGGAATAAATACCAGGTGCACACACGCACACACAAATACCCAGCAAAATGGTTAACTTTATTTCATTTTCTTCTATTTCTTTTATTTTCAGTATTTGAGTATTTTTAGAAATACTTTTCGATGTACTGTACATGCTCTGGCTTTACTGTAAAGCAAGTACCGTTTGCTGCCTCTATGAAGGCATATATTTACTTTTTTATTTTCATGTCTAGAAAAAGCTGTTCGGCATTCTGACAAAAGTTAAAAGTCAAAGGCTCATCTACTAGTTTACAAAAGAGATGGCTTAAAGGTGCTGTAAACTATGTTAAGCTATCAGAAGTAAGCCTGCATGTTTAAGAAAAATGTAACCAGGTAGTAGTTTTGTTAACAGACAACATTTGCCCATCATAGCATAGTCTTGTATGCTTGTGATACATAATTGTTTACAGAACAGAGTTTTTATTTTATTTGAAATTCGAAATATAAAAACATTACTCAAAAGTATTTCAATTAAGTATGTTAAATTTTTTCACACTCAGCTTCAGGTTTAAAACGTGTATTATTTTAAAGCCAATGCAGTTACATAATTATTACATTAAAAAAAAAAAAAACATTTTAAAACTAATAATGCCACACTTAATGGGAAACCACACTTCATCATCCATTAATCATCATCCATGACACCTTGCACTGCCCTCGGGCAAATTTCACCAATGACTGTGATTCGTTGTGGATCCCAAACACAGTCTTCTTCAAGACCACTTCGCACCATCCCACAGTTTGGAGGACACCAGGCAGTGTCATACCCTTTATCATGCCAGGAGAACTGTAGTGGATGACCTTGACGGTCAATCTTCTTCACTCTCCCAACATTTACCTTCACTCTCAGAACCACTTACTTGTGCGAAGGTACCTCCTTTCCAACAGGGTATCTGGAGGCTTTCTTCACATCTCGGCTGAGGTAGACACCACGGCCAAACATTCCACCTGAAGACTGTCGAAAACCCTCCAGTTTAATTCTTTCAGCAGCCTCCCTGGTTGTGCCATGGTACATAGTGTAAACTCTACCATCCACAGGTTCAATACAACTCTGGAGGCATGGTGGAGCACCTGGACCCAAGTCATCTTCAGCCCACATGTTTGTACCTGGATAAACCACAATCTCATTAACCTCAAAATATTAGAAACTCAAATTTACTAAAAAAAATAGTATTAAAGTATTTCATTTTTACATTACAAATTAATTTAACTAGTTATTATTGGCTTTTTGTGATGACTTACCGTTGATGTTGTTTCTAACGCTATCTGTAAATCTTCTGAAAGCAGGTACAGAATATATATGGGACACCATTCAGGGTGTGTCCACAAAACGTTGTAGTGACTTTTAGTTTCTCTTCGTCTTGCAAAACTCTTTTTTTTTGACAAGATTACATTTACTATGATGATGGATAATGCAGTAAAATCTATAACTAAAAGGTAAAAGTATGTTACCTCTTGTTGTTTTCTCCAACAACAAAAAAGAGAGACATGTTGAAGGTTTTGCAAGCCAAAAATACAAACAATAATTATAATATGTAAACTATATATGATTTGTCCATAAAGGTCTTACAGTGACCTTTTCTTAAACAAAAGTAAAATTTCATTATGTTTAATTTTTTAATTTACTTAATTTTATACCTCTGCACAGATATAAAACAATGTTCCAGTGTAATTTCATTTTCGTTTCAGTTTACAGTACTGTTTTCCTTTTTACTGTTTCCCTGATCAGAAACTATGGACAGGTGTGTCAAATGGAAACATATTAATGACATGAAAGGAACTATTTCCTTTTAATGTATGCCACATTATAATTATTACACATTTTGCATGTGTTATGCATGTATTTTAATACACTTTTTGCCAAGCTAATATTTAATTTGCCCTTTTTTGTATTCAACTGCAGTGATTGCCAACCAAATGAATATTATTAATTGTATTCATTCAGTTCATGTGATGTCATTAATCTGTCTCCATCTGACAAACCTGTAAATATTTTCTGATGGGGCATTAAAAGGAAAACAGTACTATTAACAGAAACAAAAATTTTAATTACACTGGAACATTGTTTTATATGCAGAGGTATAAAATAATGATGCTCGGTTCTTGAACAAATAGTTCTTTTAAGCCAGTTACGGAAGTAGGTTGGGATCTCAGGATTGGGATCACCTGAGGTCCTAAGTGGATCTGATTTCAACAGGGGACTAGATTTCTCATTTCTCATCTCTTTGTATTTAAAGTTTATATATATGTTTGTACTTTTGTCGTTGGGAAGCCGGAATAAATAAACTAAAATAAATAAATAGTGACATTCTTAAAAAAAAACTAAAAAAAAACTTCAGTTATGGGTTGATGACGCAAGAGCAAGACTCACAGCCAAATTATCAGGTCCAACTCAAAAAAAGAAACAGCCAGTTTAAAAAAAAACTGCATATGCTGGATAGGCAGGTTTTTGAGGCTGGGATGTTGGTTTGAGCTGGTTTTATCCAAGTTGTAGGCTATTTCAACCTGATCTCACAGCAATTTGTTCATATTTTACGAGGTGTCTAATTTGTACAAATTGCTAATTTGTAATTTGTAATGTGACTAAGATTTTTTTTTATGAGTTGCCAATTCGTATAATTTTGTACGAATGACCTACTCCTAATCCCGCCCTAAATCTATTGTTTATCACTGTTATGTCACATTTTGAGCCAATAACTATAAAAATGAATTGATCAAACTATGTTTTTTTTGTTTGTTTTTGTTTTAGAACTGCTCAAAATTTGTAACAATCTTGAATTACTGTTGACTTCTTTCATTGCAACAGATGTTATGTGAAAGCATGTTAAATTTAGCAATTAAACATGAAAATGTTGCTTTTTTTAACATTGTCATAGTTCCTTCTGAATACATTTCACAGATATTTTTACATTTTACATTTTTTATTTTGTAAATATTTCAAATGAATGTTTATAGAATATAATTTAATTAACTTATTCCTGCTGTAAGCCAATACTTAGTGCAAGTAAAAAACAAAACAAAACACACACACTGTTACAATGAGAGACGTGAAACGTTCAAGTTCAAATGCAAATAAGAGTTTATTTAGCTCAGGGTCAGGCAGACAAGTTCGAGCACTGGCAATCAGTATGAGTAGAGGCGTAGACAAATGAGTAAACCATAATCCAGGCGAGAGTCAACCACGTCCTCCACTTTTCCCACGGTGAAGATCAGGCACGTGCACACATAGACATCAAAGGGGGCTTGAGCACCCGCCCTTTTTATTCCTGGAGAGAAAGTGCCCTTTTTTCCGGGGTGCTTATTTTATTTTATTTTTTTTAAAAATAATATATATTCCTTTTTGCGCACAGCTTCCCTGTCAAACAAATATATTTATTGAAGAATAGTATATCTAAATATCAGGTCAGGAGTTTTGAAACTAGGTCAGGGGGTGAAGACTACCAATGAAGCACCTAGACAACAAACGAGTGTGTGGAGACATGAGTTCATTGATGAGAGTCCATGAATGAAAACAGACACAAATGCACACACAATTCCTAGAAAGCAGGAGTGCCATCCAGAGCTGTCTTGGCACATCCAGCTGAACGTTACACACATACACACACACACACGCACAGAAATACCTAGAAAATGTTTATTAACTTCATTTCTTTTCCTGCTTGTCATTCTTTGACATTTCCTACAAGATGTATTTATTTATTTATTTATTTATTTTTGCATGTACAATATGGTGTCTCAAATGAGTGAACAAATATGACTCTATTTTAGAAAAGCTTGGGGTCTCAGAAAAAAAATGGGCCTTTGATTTTAATAATATTTCCATATTTAAAATATCTAAGATCTAATTTATAGACTTTGAATACCAATATACATTTTATTGTTTACAAATTCTTCATGATGTAACACTAATTTATGTGCTATCAATTAATTTATTTGCATTGCCTTTTCTATAAATCATTTACCTGCCTAGCATCATAATTTAGCATATACTGTACTGCAGACATTCATCAACAAACTGAAAAATGCTTATAGTGCAGATCAAGTTATTAATATTATTCATGTTATTATGTCACAGTGGAAAGCTTATGTTGGCCTGAATTTCTTTTGGGAATGAAAAGGACAAAGTCTTCAGTTTTGGATAGTAGGTGAAGGAGATCATCCTTGTGCAATATATTTCAGTGTTATCATTTACTGTCTTAGAAGCAAAAGAAATTATTATTTTATGTATTTCTATAAAAAAGCTCTCTGCTTTCTGTCAGGCCGGCTAAATCAGATTAAACTTAATTTCGTCTTATCCTTAAATATTTCCTTCATTTTATTTTGCTGGATTATGATACATTTATCTTTATTCATATCTTATTTATCTATATTCCCTCAATAAAGATAAAAAAATAATAAAAACATAGCTCTATGATGCGTCAATGAAGTCTGTTTAATTGATTCATCATTTATATTGTAGCATTACAATATGATTGTGATTATGATGATAATTTCAAAGCACATGAGTGGTTTACACTATATTCAAGAGCTGAAAGACATTATCAAAAAACATTTTAGATTTATTAATTTGACATTTCATGGAAAAGCACACTTCAGTGCTCATGGCTTTATTTTTTTGCCTAATGTTTTACCTTTATGTTAAGCCTTATGTTTTTGGGCGTCTTTCACCAATGACTTTGATTCGTTGTGGATCCCAAACACAGTCCTCTTCAAGGCCGCTCGGCACCATCCCACAGTTTGGAGGACACCAGGCAGTGTCGTACCCTTTATAATGCCAGGTGAACTGCAGTGGATGACCTTGATAGTCAATCTTCTTCACTCTCCCAACATCAACTCTCACTTTTAGAACCACTTTCTGAGCCTCATCTAGACCCAGAGGGTATCTGGAGGCCTTCTCTAGATCCCTACTGAGGTAAACACCAGGCCCAAGCATCCCTTTAGAAGATGGTTTGAAGCCAGACACTTTGATTTTTTTGGCGACTTCCTTTGATGTCCCGTGATACATTCTGTAGACTTTACCTTCAACTGGATTTTCACTACTTTGAAGACTTGAAATTACGTCAATGACCGTGATTCATCTTGGATCCCAAACACAATCTTCTTCGAGACCACTTGGCACCATACCACAATTGGGAGGACACCAGGCAGTGTCGTAGCCATGATCATGCCAGGTTTTCTGAAGTGGATGACCTTGACATTTAATCTTCTTCACTCTTCCAACATTGACCTTCACTCTGACAACAACTCTCTCCTGTGGATTCTTAAGTGGGTATCTGCTGGCCTTGTTAAAATCTCGGCTGAGGTAGACACCAGGTCCAAACATGCCATCTTCAGATGGCTTAAAGCCATTCATTCTGATCTGTTCAGCTGCTTTTTCAGTGGTGCCGTGATACATTAGATATTCATTTCCATTCAAAGGCTTTGTAGGGCTTTGGAGACACAGCACACCAGGATAAAAGTCATTCTCTTCCCACATGTTTAAACCTAAAGACAAATAAATAACGAAAAATAACTAAAATAGTTTTCATGTTTAGGTTTGTAAGAGAAGAGCAGAAAACGTTAGAGAGGTAAGTAAGAAGGGCTGCATTTCAAAGTTAATTTGATTGTGGAGACCATTGGTGGCAATGAGTCCATGATTTACCTAAGCATGTTTTTGAGAAATGTGGTACATTTAATGGAATATGAGAACTTTTGTCTAAGTATCTAACAGGGTTATCAAACCTTTATGATGACAAATTCAGTCTGAGCAGAGAACAGTATCTTGGACAGAACTTTAAGCAGTATGTTGAAGCCTATGAATGAGAGGTGACATTTTAAAAATGACCAAAAAAAAAGCATAAGATACATTTCCACCAAGACAAAGTGTTGCCTCACCTTAGATGTTGCCTCTATTGCTGATCACCTCTAACGCTGAACGCTTCTGGCAGTAGGAATATAAATGGCACAACTATCAAGGGTGTGTCCATGAGATTAGATATTCCAATGAGTTTCAGTTTTTCTTTTCATCTTCATAAACTACTATGGTATGAATTGCAAGAATACTTTATGGGTAAAATTTGTAAAGCATGGTTCTGTGAAGTTTACTGATTTTATTTGGTTTTACATCTAAAAAATGGAAAAGAATATGAAATTATAAAAATCAAAAGCATGCTACCTTTTTGTAATGAATACAATGCATATTTATAATAAATATAATGTTTGTTATGTTTTAGCTTGCATATTTTAATAATGGTAAAAATAAGAACTATTAAATACCCAGACTAGCTTTAAAACCAAGTGTTAAATATCATTTAAGTTTTATTTCTTGTTTACAGGACTGTTTTACTGGAAATCCTGCACTTACTTAATCCTGTACAGCTGTGACAGAACACTAAACTATGTCAGGTCAATGGGTAATAAATACAACTTAAACAAGCAGTTTCAGCATACTTACCGAGCTGTAATGTCATTTATAAACGCAGTCTAAAAGAACAAGGGTCGAATTGTCAGCTGATTTACATGACCTCAGTGAAATATTGCTTATTCTGTCCTTTTTTTTAAAAGTATGAGTATTTTGATTAGAATCAGTAACAAAAAGAACAGACAGCCTCTAATCATTTCAATGACCCAAATCCATTGTGGATCGCAAACACCTCCACTTAGCACCATGCCACTGTTTGGATAACTTTGATATTCACTGTCTGGTAGATGCAAAGGGTTTGCAAGATGTTGTTTATTCATAGCTGTGTTACACACTGTATGAAAGGTCATTTTCAAGTCTTGATTATCTGCTGAATTCCAATATGCTTAAACTATAATACTTACCATTATCTACCTGACGCTGTCTGTTGTAATAATCATGCACCATATATATTTTAACGTTATATATAACACTGAATGCAGACTCTTGGTAGATTTATAAGCCATTGACTTCATTCTGTATCCAGAATGGAAGTAACACTTGAGCAAAAGAAAAGCTTTAATTTTCTCTCCTCGTCTTTGTAAAGTCAAATATGAATGATTACTGTCAGGAATCAACGTGAGATTCAGGTGCGGGTGCAAAAACAATAATTTTATTTTCAAACAGCTAAAATCCAGGAGAACACAAATCCTCTTCTGATCCGGACTGGACCGGGAAAAATCAGCAACAGTCTTTCACAAAAAACAAAAACCCTCTGTGGGCAGAGAAGGCAGTCCTCTATTGAGTTCAAGTAGAAAGGTAGTTCATATGAGGCGGCGAATACAAAAGGGGAAAAATAAAAATAAAGGCAAACAAAACTTCGGCGAGCCACAGGCAAAAATGCTGTAAGCAGCAACAGGCAGTTCACACAGGACAGCAGACCCAAAAAGAAGAAAACAAAACATGTTGGAGAGTGTGACGGAAAGAGGTGCAGACAAGCCCCAACAGACACGCGCCGTGAACAGATCACAGTGAAAAAGGCGAACCCCTCGTCAGAGATCAGATCAGACTCCTGAGCAGGTAAAGGATGATTAATCTCTTTTAATACACAGACTAGCAGACGAACTCACAGACAGGACAAGAACCGATAGATGGTTATCACAGAACATAGAATCACAAACTGACACAAGACAGCACACACAAGGGTAGGATAAAGGAAAGATAATGAGTACCTGATCAGTAGCAGGTGTGAGTAGTTGTTCTAAATTAAACAAGGAGGTAGAGGATAATCATAAAGTCAAAGAAGCATGTGACAAAAAGAAAAACACCAAGCCATGTGCTTAAAAAAAAAAAACAAAAACATGATAAGACACCCGTGAACCTGACAGTAGGAGGAGCCCTACCTCATGTCCGGTAGAAGTCCTCAATCAGCGACCGATCCAGCACATCTCAAGCCGGACCCCAAAACCTCTCCTCAGGACCATAGCCCTCCCAGTCCACCAGGTACTGAAAGCCCCTGCCATGACGGCGAACGTCTAGTAATCTCCTAACCAAATAAGTAGGAGAGCCATCCACAAGACGAGGGGGACGGGGGGGCAGGGGAAGAAATGTTAGGGTTAAGAGGAGAGCGGATAACAGGCTTGACCCTGGATACATGAAAAATAGGGTGTACCTGACCAAGGGAAGGAGGTAACTTGAGCCGAATTGTAACCGGACTGATGATCTTGGTGACACGGTAAGGTCCAATGAACCTAGGCATCAACTTGCGAGAGGTTGCCTTGAGAGGAAGGTCCTTGGAAGAAAGCCAAACCTTTTGGCCACACACATAGTGAGGTGCTGGACACCTGCGACGTTCGGCTGCTACTTTGGTCCGTCTGGAGGCCTGGACCAGGGCCTTCCTAGCCCGCTTCCAGGTAGACCGACATCTCCGGACAAAGGCTGGGGCATATGGGACCGCAGCGTCGGTCTCCTGAGAGGGGAACAAGGGAGGTAAGTAACCCATAGAACATTCGAATGGGGACATACCTGTTGAAGCCACCCGGGAGAGTATTGTGAGCATATTCCATCAAGGTAAGTTGTTGACTCCAGGAAGCCGGATTGTTGGATGCCGGGCAGCAGAGAGCTCGTTTGAGATCCTGATTGGCTCGCTCACATTGTCCATTAGTCTGGGGATGGTAACCTGACGACAGACTCGCTGAGGCCCCGATCTGTCGACAGAAATCTTGCCAAAATCGAGTAACAAACTGGGGACCCCTAACAGAGACCACATCAACCAGAAGACCGTGGATCCGGAAGACGTGGTCAATGACCAGTTGCGCTGTCTCCTTGGCAGATGGAAGCTTCGGCAAGGGAATAAATGAACCGTCTTAGAGAAGCGGTCCACCACAGTCAGAACAACAGTGTATCCCTTGAAGGAGGGCAGTCAGGAGACAAACTCCAGAGCTATATGTGACCAGGGACCAAGGACAAAATGGGGCTTTAAATTGTCAAAGGCCTCCTGAGCCTGGGAATTCCAGATGAACAGTACCTTGATGGAGGTTAGAGCTTTTAAGGGTGCAGCGACCTGGCCGAAGTTCCTGATGAATCGCCGATAGAAGTTGGTAAAGCCCAGGAACCGCTGCAGAGCCCTTCTGGAGTCGGGAACTGGCCACTCAGCGACAGCCTTGACCTTGGCCGAATCCGGCCTAATCTCCCCTGCAGCCCCCACAAAACCCAGGAACGAAACAGACTTGGCATGGAATTCGCACTTCTCCGCCTTAATAAAGAACTGATTTTCCAGCAGTCGTTGGAAAACTAGGCGCACGTGTTGGGTGTGTACCTGAAGTGAGGGGGAGAAAATTAGAATATCGTCAAGGTACACGAAGACAAAATGGTTAATCACGTCTCCCAACACGCTATTGACCAAGTCCTGGAAGACAGCGGGAGCGTTAATAAACCCGAAGGGAAGAACCAGATATTCATATTGCCCCGAGGGTGTGTTAAATGCTGTCTTCCACTCATCGCCATCGCGGATACGAGCAAGATGGTAGGCATTGCGGAGGTCTAACTCAGTAAAGACCTTGGCTCCCTGCAACAGTTCGAAGGCTGAAGACATTAAAGGTAAGGGGTACCTATTCTTTACAGTAATATGATTCAAACCTCAATAATCAATACAGGGACGCAGAGAGCCATACTTCTTTTTGACGAAGAAGAATCCCGCACCTGCCGGGGAGGACGAGTGGTGAATGAGACCGGCTTTGAGGGAATCTTGAATATACTTGTCCACAGCCTCTCGTTCTGGACCAGACAGGGAAATTTACGACCCCGAGGCGGAGAAGTGCTCGGGAGGAGATCAATGGCGCAGTCAAAAGACCGGTGAGGAGGAAGTGAGGTGGCTCGAGACCTGCTGAAGACCAGCCGCAGATCATGGTACTCCTCCGGAACACCCTCCAAATCCACCACCTCCAAGTGCAAAAGAGGAGAAACAGACAAAGGGGGAGAAGCAGCTCCAAGACAATGGACATGACAAGAACGACCCCACGATAAAACCTGATTACGGCCCCAATCTAAATGTGGATTGTGCTGTACCAACCATGGATGTCCCAGGACTAGACCGGCTGAGGGGGAATCCTTGAGATACAGCACAATCGTCTCACAGTTATTACCAGAAACAATAAGACTTACACGGGGAGTGGAGTGAGTGATAGTGGCAATAGGCTGACCAGACAGACCCCAAACGGTAATAGGTGAGGACAGAGGAACAGCTGGAATGCCCCAACTGGAGGCTGTTTTGAAATCTAAGAAGCTGGCTTCTGCGCCAGAATCCACTAAGGCCTTGCATGGATGATCGGCCCCTGAGAAAGAAATAGTCGCTGAAAGATGAAGCCGAGATCGAGGGGAGACTGAAGAGGCGCCCACTAGCACTCCCCGAACGGCTAGTGGGCCTTGGCTTTTAACGGGCATGAAGTAGCACGATGACCCGGATAACCACAATAAAGACAGAATCCATCGATCAAACGTTGCCGTTTCTCTTGGGCGGACTGCCGCATATCACCCAAATGCATGGGTTCAGGCTCCCCAAACGACGAGGAAGAAGCAGGAGGATTCCTGGGGTTCTGGGTCTCCAGTCGATCCCCTGAAGAGTGAGCGAGGCGGCGCAGGCGGCGACGGCTCTCAACACGAAGAGCCAGATTTATGAGACCCTCTAGAGACTGTGGTAGATCATGAGTAGCCAGCTCGTCCTGGATCTCGAAAGAGAATCTCTGCCAGAACGTGGCCCGCAGTGCAGCATCATTCGATTCACACAAAGCAGCAAGTGCTTGAAATTGGATTGAAAAATCGGTCACAGACCGTTTACCTTGAAGGATGCAGGTCAACTGAGAAACAGCCTCATCTCCCAGTACAGACCGATCAAAAAGTCTTATCATCTCAGCACGGAAACTGTCAAAAGGAGCCTGTGTTTCCTCATTACCCAGTAGCAGTTGACAGTTTTCTGCACGGAAACAGTCAAAAGGAGCCTGTGTTTCCCAAACGGCCGTTGCCCACTCACGGGCCTTCCCCGTCAGCAGCGTGATGACGTAGGCAACTCTCAGCCATCCGTTGCAGTAGCGGCGCAGCTGCAGCGTGAACACCTAGAGCGCATTGAGAGAGAAACGCTCGGCATGCGTTGGGATCTCCGTCGTGTACTGGTGGATTATTGGCATGAGGCTCAGGATCAGAAGGATTGGAGGAAGTGGAAGCAGTCGCTCGGTCAGATGGCACGGCGTTGTACTGCAGATCATGAAAGCAGCGCTGCATGTCCGCCATTTGAGAAGCCAGGTTCTCAACCTCCTGCAAGTTTGCCAAAAGCTGATTCTCATGCTGCCTAAGAAGAACTGCCTGATGATCGATAGCTGAGCGAACAAAATCCTCACCTGCTGAATCCATAACGGTCAGTTTGTAATGTCAGGAATCAACGCGAGATTCAGGTGCGGGTGCAAAAACAATAATTTTATTTTCAAACAGCAGGGCAGAGAAAACTAAAATCCAGCAGAACACAAATCCTCTTCTGATCCGGACTGGACCGGGAAAAATCAGCAACAGTCTTTCACAAAAAACAAAAACCCTCCGTGGGCAAAGAAGGCAGTCCTCCATTGAGTTCAAGTAGAAAGGTAGTTCATATGAGGCGGCGAATACAAAAGGGGAAAAATAAAAATAAAAGCAAACAAAATTTCGGCGAGCTGCAGACAAAAATGGTCTAAGCACCAACAGGCAGTTCACACAAAACAGCGGACCCAAAAAGGAGAAAACAAAACAATAAGGAAAACTGAAACTTCAGCTGGCCGCTGGCCGAAAAATAGTCCAGGCTGTATCAATCCGTTCAGCAGAGAGGATCCACTCTGCCCTGCGTTCGGTGTTGGAGAGTGTGATGGAAGGAGGTGCAGACCAGCCCCAACAGCCACGCGCCGTGAACAGAGGGTAGTATGTCCGAATTCACAGTATCCAAAATTCAGTAGGCGAGAAGTACCCGGATGACCTACTGCTTCCGGCCGAATTCTATAGTAGGCATACCATGAACACATTCCTATCCCACGAGGCTCCGGGAGAGGAGGCGTCATATAAAAAAAATGGCGGAAAGTGGAGACGCGGCCCATTTTAAGTGTAAGCACCTCAGGAAGAAATTTTGTTTATTGTGATTAAATTACACTTGTTTAACACAATCTAAATAAACGGATGACACATAGAAAGTTTAAATTGTCGCGCAGTTGTGACGACGCGTGACACGTGACAGCATCAATATGGCGGATGTAGCACTTGCGAGTTCCATTCATACTACCCCCATTCATACTATATAGAACGTACTGTTTTAATGGTCGGGTAGTACGTTCAATTTTTAAATGTAGTACCTACTTAAGCAGTGTAAGGTCCAGCCTACTTTTGCTGACTGGATGTCGTGTATCGCTTCCAGCGCTTCTGGGGAAAAGGTTTTAGTGCTCCTAGGATTTTCCTAATTTTATTTCTAATTTTACTTTAGGTTTTTACCTTGTTTTAATCTGACTCCAATTTTTAAGTTATTGTTAAATTTAGATTACAATTGTAACACCCAGTATAAGGAGGCAGAAGGCAGAGGTAAGTTTTTAACAACTTATTGAAGTGCACAAGTGAAATAATGAAAGTAACATTCGCTGGATGGAATATGTCCGTAGAGTGCAGCGAGATCAACAGTCTCATCTTGCTGATGATATTCGTCTTCTACGGACCACAGCAAGTGCACTATAGTGAGGTGAGGGTTACGGTGAATTCCTTAAACCTGTTATTATGTTCTTGGCTTCTTTTCAGGGTTAGGCAGTTGGGCGTAAGGAGCAGACACATGCATAGAGCTCTGTGGAGACAGGGGAGTACGAGAGGTGAGTATAGACAGGTAAATAAAGGAGTTTTCCTTACAGCAGCTTTATCCAGCTACTGGGTAATGAGTGAATGGCTTCCTTAAAGGTTAGTGAGCAGGTAAGTGGTTCTTTTAAATTCAATCCTTAGGTGAATGTCCGTGAGAATGATGTGAGAGGTTGTCGGAATGCAGCGCTCGCACAAACACAGTCTTCAAACAGAAAAAGGCAGACAGCAAGGCAGTAATATTCAATAAACTTGAGTAGCAGGTAAGTATGAATTGGTTTTACCTCAATCACCGCTGAGGAGTGAATGGATTAGTGGGTTTTTGTACACGCTGTGAAATTAGTTTCAGGTGTCGGCAATCAATAGTCTGGTGATTGGGAGCGTGTGTAATTGGCTGCACTGGGATCAGTGCAGCTGGGTGTTGTGACATCTTCCCCCTCCCTATGAGCGACTCCTGGCGCTCTGGTTCGACGTCGAGGCCTGCCATGACCCCTAGGAGCTGGACGATCAGGGTGAGTACGATGAGATTTGTCCAGAAGACCTGGATCCAGTACGTTGTCCCTATCCACCCAGCACATCTCCTCGGGTCTGTATCCTTCCCGATCAACTATATATTGGATTTTACCTCTTCGTTTAGAATCCAGAATTTGATTTTTTTGGTAGATAGTCTCATCTGGATTGATATCTGGAGGAGGTTCCTGATGTTCGTCCTCAGGTGAAGGAATCAGAGGTTCTACATGGCGTTTTAGCAATGAGACATGAAATGTAAGGGGGGAATACGGTAAGTAGGTGGAAGTTTTAGTTCATACGTCACCTCATTGATTTGTCGAGTGACGTTGAATGGACCAATGAATCGTGGGCTGAGTTTTTTACAAGGTAGACGCAGTTTGATGTCTTTGGTTGAGAGCCATACCTTATCCCCGGGCTGTAATTGGGGTGTCTCTGAACTTAGAGTATCTGCTCCTGTTTTGTGTCGACGTATGGCACTTCTGAGATGGACGTGTGCGGAGTCCCATACCCGTTCACTGTCTCTGAACCAGTGGTCGACTGCAGGTACCATGGATGGTTCTTCTGTCCAGGGGAACAGTGGTGGTTGGAATCCTAGAAAACACTGAAATGGGGTTAGACCTGTGGCAGTTTGTCTTTAATGAATTCTGAGCATACTGAGCCGCCCAAGGTAAGTATCGAGGTCAATTCTCCTGGTGATCTTGACAGTACGTACGTAAGTATCTGCTGATCTCTTGAATTTTCCTTTCTGTTTGACCATTTGTTTGTGGATGGTAGCCAGAGGATAAGCTTGCGGAGATACCGAGGAGTCTGAAGAATTCCTTCCACACTCGGGATGTAAATTGTGGCCCTCTATCTGAGACAATATCCTCTGGGAGGCCAAAATGATGGAAGACATGGTGGAATAGAGCTTGAGCAGTCTCAAAGGTGGTGGGTATGCCAACAAGGGGAATGAGTTTACAGCCCTTGGAGAATCTGTCCACAACGGCCAGTTTTGCGGTGAAGTCTTCAGAAGTTGGTAAGTCTGTGGCAAAATCGATTCCCAAGTGTGTCCAGGGACGTTGAGGCAGGGGTAATGGAACCAGTTTCCCTGCAGGCAGTCGACGGGGAGTGATCACTCTGGCACAAACTGCACATCCCTTCACATACCGGTCGATATCCTGATTCATACGAGGCCACCAATAGCGTTGAGATACAAGAGAAGATGTTCTTTGAATACCAGGATGGCCTGCCCCAGGAGACGTATGAGCTGCATCATTGGCACTAGGAACATATATCTTTTGGTGAGGACAGGTAGGAGGTGCTGGTTCATGGAGGATAGCCTGACGTATTTGGTCATCAATATCCCAAATGATGGGAGCTAGGAACAGCTCAGGTGGTAGGATAGTTGTTGGTGCCTCTGGATTGGGATCAGGGTCATGCAGTCGTGACAGCGCATCAGCCTTGGTATTCTTGTCTCCGGGCCTATAGGTGACTTTGAACATGAACCGTGTGAAGAAGAGTGCCCACCGTGCTTGCCTGGGATTTAAACGTTTTGCTTCCTGTAAGTATAGAAAGTTTTTATGGTCAGTGACAACGGTGATGGGATGTTTTGCACCCTCTAGCCAATGGCGCCACTCCTCAAAGGCTAATTTGATGGCTAACAGTTCCCGGTTACCCACATCATAGTTTTGTTCGGTGGGGGTAAGTTTCTTGGAGTAGTAGGCACATGGATGCAGCCTAGGAGGGTTACCTTGCCTTTGTGACAGTGCAACTCCCACTCCTAGGGTTGAGGCGTCTACTTCCACGATGAAGGGTAATTCGGGGTCAGGGTGTTGGAGCACGGGAGCGGTACAGAAATTCTGTTTGAGGTGGGTGAATGCTTATTCGGCTGCTGAGTTCCAGAGGAGTTTCTTCTTTTGTCCTTTTAACAAGGAGGTTAATGGAGCAGAGATCAGACTATAGCCCTTGGTGAATCGTCGATAGAAATTTGAGAATTCGAAGAATCTTTGGAGTGATTTTATGGTTGTGGGTTGTGGCCAGTCCTGTACTGCTTGTACCTTGCTAGGTTCCATGGCTACTCCTGCTGGAGAGATGATATAACCCAGAAACTGGAGTTCTTGGAGATGAAAGGCACATTTCTCCGCCTTGAGATAGAGAGAGTGTTTTCTTAATCTTCGAAGAACATTGGTCACATGAATACGGTGGGTCGTGATATCTGGTGAGTAAATGAGAATATCATAAATGTAGATTATGACATATTGGTTGAGCATGTCATGGATTACCTCATTCATGAAGTTCTGGAATATTGCTGGAGAGTTTGCCAGGCCATACGGCATCACCCGGTATTCGTAGTGACCGGAAGGGGTGATAAAGGCGGTCTTCCATTCATCTCCTTCCTTAATTCTCACCAGGTTGTATGCACTTCTGAGGTTTAACTTACTGTAGATGCGGGCAGCTCTGAGTTCCTCCAACACTGATGGTACTAATGGGAGAGGATAGGCAAACTTCACTGTTTGTTGGTTTAAGACACGATAGTCTATGCAAGGGCGTAAGCCACCATCCTTCTTTGCCACGAAGAAGAAGCTCGAAGCTGCTGGTGAGGTTGATGGTGTAATGAAGCCTTGTTCCAGGGACTATCGTACATAGTCGTTCATTGCCTGCATTTCGGGAAGAGATAGTGGGTAGACACGCCCCTTGGGTAACTTTGCATCAGGTAAGAGTTCAATGGCACAATCCCAATGACGGTGTGTGGCCTGTTTACTGAATACATCCAAATAGTCATGGTACTCATGTTTTCGGGACTTTCTATCAAGGTGGAGTAGCACATCAAATCTGACGATTGTGGTTTGATACAGGGAACTAGACAATCGGTTAAGCATTGTTCACTCAATTGTAAGATCTCACCTGACTTCCAGTCTATGCTGGGATGATGTTAAATCAACCAGGGTCTACTGAGCACCAGATCCACAGAAGCGTTTCGTAACACCAGGAGTAAGATGTTCTCTCTATGAAGGCATCCCACTTGAAGTATCAGTGGTGCGGCGCACTTTGTGACTGGTTTACTGTCGAGCAGATTACCCTGTATGGTTGTGATTTGGTAAGTTGTCGGGTTCTTTCTGCAGGTGATGTTAAGATCGTCCAGACATGACGTGGAGATTCCCAGCTGCTCCTGAATCAACTAAAGCTTTTACATGGAACACTTGATCATGATAGTACAACGTAACAGTTATTAGAGGAATGTCATTTGTAGAGGGCTTAATATAGTCTAAACTCCCCAAATGTGTTGTAGGCCGGATGGTGCAGTCTCGTTGGAAGTGTGTAGAAGATCCACAGTAGTAGCAGCACCTTTCCTCTCTCCGTCTGCGTCGTTCAGCCGAGTTTAGACGATAAGATTCAGTTTGCATGGATTCATGATCATGAGTATTCGAGCTAACTTTTCCACATTCCTCAGAAACAGGTGATGGCGTCAGGTTTTTGGACACTATAGCCACTTTGCGAAGGAAAGCCTCCAGATCAACGGAATCATCATATATTGCCATTTGGGCACGGATGTTGGATTTGAGCCCTCGTCTGAAGACGGCTAAGAGAGCCGGATCATTCCAGCCACTGATGGCCGCCAAGGTACGAAATTTGAGTATGTATTGGTGGATTGACAAATTACCTTGTTTAAGCTGTAAAAGACTTTCCTGAGCTGATACCGGAGAGAGATCGGGATCTAAAACCTCCTCAAACTGACAGCGAAATTTCACATAGGAGGAAAGATGTTTACTTTCTCCAGCCCATAACGCCTCTGCCCATTGTAGAGTGCGTCCGGTGAGAAGAGTCCTGATAAACGCTATACGGCTCCTTTCTGTAGGGAAATATTGGGGTTGCATCTCGAAGTGTAAGTCACATTACATAAGGAAACCTTTGCAGGATGTGTGCTCATCGGAGTATTGTGGCGGACGATTTACAGAGCTCCTCGTCCTCCATACTGAGTGTGAAGAGTTGAATCTTTTTTCTTTTGTTGAAGGGCGGTGATTCTGTAACACCCAGTATAAGGAGGCAGAAGGCAGAGGTAAGTTTTTAACAATTTATTGAAGTGCACAAGTGAAATAATGAAAGTAACATTCGCTGGATGGAATATGTCCGTAGAGTGCAGCGAGATCACCAGTCTCGTCTTGCTGAGGATCTTCGTCTTCTACGGACCACAGCAAGTGCACTATAGTGAGGTGAGGGTTACGGTGAATTCCTTAAACCTGTTATTATGTTCTTGGCTTCTTTTCAGGGTTAGGCAGTTGGGCGTAAGGAGCAGACACATGCATAGAGCTCTGTGGAGACAGGGGAGTACGAGAGGTGAGTATAGACAGGTAAATAAAGGAGTTTTCCTTACAGCAGCTTTATCCAGCTACTGGGTAATGAGTGAATGGCTTCCTCAAAGGTTAGTGAGCAGGTAAGTGGTTCTTTTAAATCCAATCCTTGAATCTCCGTGAGAATGATGTGAGAGGTTGTCGGAATGCAGCGCTCGTACAAACACAGTCTTTAAACAGAAAAAGGCAGACAGCAAGGCAGTAATATTCCATGAACTTGAGTAGCAGGTAAGTATGAATTGGTTTTACCTCAATCACCGCCGAGGAGTGAATGGATCAGTGGGTTTTTGTACACACTGTGAGATTAGTTTCAGGTGTCGGCAATCAATAGTCTGGTGATTGGGAGCGCGTGTAATCGGCTGCACTGGGATCAGTGCAGCTCGGTGATTGAGAACGTGTGTGATCGGCTGCACTGGGATCAGTGTTGTGACAACAATACTAAAGTTAGGTGCTCGAATTTAGTTATCTTAGTTTAGATCCTTGATTATTTTAAATACGTTGTGGGCCTAATGCGTCGGAGTTTGGCATCCCATCTCATAAACATAACCTCGCTAGCCTGGTAGTTGCTCAGCGGTCAGAGGGGGCTAATATCTTCCCTGCTAGCCGCCCAGTGCTTGCATATTGCAAAGAAAATAGTTTCCATAGCCTTAACCATACCTGACGTGTCACTCCAGTGATAGGCAGAAAT
>JAUMHG010000024.1:2083261-2104239 GCA_032359395.1 Enteromius anoplus
TATGTGTGGAGAAAACCAGGCACTGCTCATCACCTGTCCAATACAGTCCCAACAGTGAAACATGGTGGTGGCAGCATGATGCTGTGAGGGTGTTTTTCAGCTGCAGGGACAGGACGACTGGTTGTAATCGAGGGAAAGATGAATGCGGCCAATAACAGGGATATCCTGGACCAAAACCTTCTCCAGAGTGTTCAGGACCTCAGACTGGGCGGATGGTTTACTTTCCAACAAGACAATGACCATAAATATGGCCGTTCACCAACATTTACCATCCAACCTGACAGAACTGGATCTGCAGGATCTGCAAGGAGGAACGGCAGAGGATACCTAAAAACAGGAGTGAAAAACTTATTGCATCTTTCCCAAAAAGAATCATGGCTGCAATTGCAATAGATCGAGAGAGTGCTTCTATTAAATATTGAGCACTTAATACCAGTGATATTTAAGTTATTTTTTGTTTTTTGTTTTTTTATATAAATCTGCAAAAATGTCAATTTTTTTTCTGTCAATATGGGGTGCTGTGTAGATTAATGAGGGGAAAAAAGAACTTAAAAGATTTTAGCAAATGGCTGCAATATAACAAAGAGTGAAAAATTTAAGGGGGTCTGAATACTTTCCGGTATACACACACACCCCCGCAAACTTACAGTACATACATACAAATGTAAGGAGAACTAGAAAGTCAAGATATTTGTATTTATTTCAAATAGAATGTTGCAGAAAACATTATAAATGACTACTGTTGTGACAAAAATTCAAACGACTCTCGATCAAGAAAACAATTTGAGCAATTGCTTTTAAAAGATTTATTTCTTAAGAAAGGTTCACAGTCAATCAAGGTTGATACCCTGCCCGAGTGTGACCCAGGAGGGAGCATCTCTGCCCCTCTTTATATCTCTCTGCGCACCCAAGGTTACAGAAACTAAAAACAGCTGGCACTTTGCATAAAAGGACAAAGAAGAGAAAAACAATTCTATACATATCCATATTTCAGGTTTTCCCTTGACTTATAGTTCGTCTCTCGTCACGCCATGGGTCCCCCATAGGAGATAGGAGACCCCCTCTCTATGCTCAGCAATGTTACCACCTGCTGTTTTCCCTATAAGTTGTCACACAATCACCCTCTTTGAAAGTATATCACATAAGCATGCAAAGATTATTATTATTATTATGAATCAAAAAAACTATATGAATTTCAGCAACACTACACTATCACTTCTGCTGATCAGTGTAATAAAGTTGTAATGAAAAAAAAAAAACATTACTGACACCAAACTTTTGAACTGTACTGTATAATTTTCAAATGTAAGATTAAACAGAAACACATTTTCTTTCCTAAAGATTTAATTTCATGTAGTACAAGACAGATAATAAGTAAAGCAGGAAAACACAAAAAGCTTGACTTAAAGAAGTTTTTTGTGTGTTATTTATGCATCCGTTGTATAAATGCACATTGATTGTTTTTCTCTGGCCTTCAAATGTCGGCTGCAGCTGTTCTCTTAAGGCGCGCAGGCAGAGGACGCGCGTGCACAGACACATCCCAGCCTTGAAAAGCTTCTTTCTGCACTGTTTTATACTCCGCTCTATAAAACACAGATTTCAAAGACTTTCTGTTAAGAGTTCAAGTAAAACTGAAGCCAGGATCAGTGCTAGTACACTTACCTCATTGAAGTGTTGATGCCCAGGTTGTCAGGATGAGGCATGACCTGATTTCTCCTGACATAGATTCTTTTTGGAGCAGGGAAGTCACACTGGTACAGTGAACATCTCTGTGCTTGGCCAGTACTGTTTTCTCTTGCGAGGACTCTTCCATGCCAAAGGATTGGAGTGCCATCTGGTGTGTAATAAGGGTAATCCTCTCTATTTGTGGTGTTAAAACTCCTGTCACCTGCAAATACGAAGAGATATTTAGCTCATAGACCCACAATTCTCTACATGACATTTTGTGTACAAGCAGCAGTTAGGATAACTAATATTTGACTCATCTGCAAAATAGGTTAGTTAAGTTAACAACAGATGGTTGGTAGCTTTTCTAATTGATACCAATTAATTATTTCCCCAAATTCCAATTAAATTCATACCATCCAGAGTTAGGCTGCATTGTAGAATCTTCTTTGGCTCTACCTTTAGGCAACTTTTGGGTCCAAATTCAGCTTCTGTTGTGGTTACCATCTTTTCCCGCTTACCAGGGTAGAGCAGTAACCCTGAAGAGAAGATCCTTTAGCATGTGTCATTTTTTGACACTCATTCAAATATCCTTTAGTTTACAATGACAAGTGCCATTTCCTGACTGTTACAGACCTAACTAGTCATATATTTGTGGGAATTCAGTAAAAATCAGCTCATTTCACTGCTTACCTGCCAAAGAAGGAAGTTCTCCCAGCATTGGAAAGGATCGAGGGTGTTTCGATGCAATTGGACCATTTTTGAGGAGCAGTACATCTGTTCTATGTCTATGACTAAATGGGATTCTTAGAGATGGTCCATGTTGCTTACTGGTTGTCTTCTCATGACTGCCCATCTTTGAGTTACTGCTGAGTATATTTGAAAAAAAAAAAGTATACATACAGTGGGTACGGAAAGTATTGACCCCTTAAATTTTTCAGTCTTTGTTATATTGCAGCCATTTGCTAAAATCATTTAAGTTAATTAAGTATTCAGACCCTTTGCTCAGTATTCAGTAGAAGCACCCTTCTGATAGAATACAGCCATGAGTCTTTTTGGAAAAAGTGCAACAAGTTTTTCACACCTGGTTTTGGGGATCCTCTGCCGTTCTTCCTTGCCGATCCTCTCCAGTTCTGTCAGGTTGGATGGTGAACGTTGGTGAACAGCCATTTTTAGGTCTCTCCAGAGATGCTCAATTAGATTTAGGTCAGGGCTCTGGCTGGGCCATTCAAGAACAGTTATGGAGTTGTTGTGAAGCCACTCCTTCATTATTTTAGCTGTGTGCTTAGTGTAATGTTGTCTTTGTTTTTGTTTTGATTCTGATGTCAGTTGTTCACGTAATGTTTGTAGTGTATGTAAGTACAGATCTCAGCTCATTCATCAGCATCCTTGTAGCGGTTTCTTGTATTAAATGTGAACTCGAGTTCTATCTCCGTGCCTTCTTGCTCGTTAGATAAGCGAGAGCGACTACACCGCAGTGTGACACTTAGGGTCATTGTCATGTTTCCCAAAAAGACTCATGGCTGTATTAGATCAAAAGGGTGCTTCTACTAAATACTGAACAAAGGGTCTGAATACTTAGGACCATGTGATATTTCAGTTTTTCTTTTTTAATAAATCTGCAAAAATCATTTCAAGCTTCTGGAAGTGTAATATTTTTAATTAGTCATTTTAATCCCACTTAAATATTTTCTGTGCCATTTGCATACATGTTTATATTGTATTGCAAAAAAAACTTTGCTGCTGCTGAGATGGGATATGAGTAGTTAGGGATAGGTTTGGTGGTATGGGTAGGTTTAAGAGTGAGGTAAGGTGTAAGGGATTGGTTAACAGTGTAATTCAATTCAATTTATAGCACTATTCATAACGCAAATCATTGCAAAGCAGCTTTACAGAACATATATATATATATTGAATATTTAGTATCAGTGGTGCCATAGCTTATCTCAAGCTGATGTCCGTATGACAGAAATGTGCTGTTAAAATCAATCAAGCTATTATAATTGTAATTACAGAAATGCATAACACATGTCATTACATGCAGGTATTTTTTAAATATATGTATAATATATAAAAAAGTGTGTTCAGAGAATGAGATACTATGTACAGTATACTTGTGTATATATATATATATATATATACACACATACACACACACACACACACACACACACACATATTTAGAGTAGTTATTGGCTGATTTTGAAACCTTTATTGAATGTAAACTGATTTTACCTTGTCCTCTTTGTCCTCCTATTAAAATAAGTAAACTTACCTCAAGCATGACACGTTTTCTTCCAATGAATTTGATTCCTGAGCAGTTTAGCTACAGATTATTTGACATTCTTGCAGCACAGTGGCATGTTTGGAAGTGGCTGTTAGTGGCTGTTGCCATGGCTGCTCTATTCTTTATAGAAAGCCTGAAGGGTGATGGACTCAAGAACAGGAACAATGAGTGTTCTGAAATAAATACCGTAGACTGACATGACACTGCACTTGTGCTCAGCATGAGACTCTTAGTTTAATCAAACATGAATAAAACGTGCCTGTTTCAGTATATCAATATTTATGCTTAAAAACTGTTCAATTTATTAATGGATGATAACCAAGACATTGCATAGACTGTTCCCCTGATGTCACTGTATTGTTTTGTCCTTAGGTATGTTTTGGGATTATATTAATCAAGTTAAATTCTTTAAAACTAAAAATTCTTGTAATAATAAACCAACTGGGTAAATCAGATTATTTATAATATTTAATAAATCATTTATTTATAAATATTTACTGATATATAACTTTGTACAAATAATATATGTATAATGTTTAAAGGTTTTTAATGGTCTTGAAAGAAGCTAAGGCTGTGTTTATTTGAGCAAAACAGTCAAAACATCATATTGTGAAATATTATTACACTTTATAAATAAACTCTTTTCTATTGTAATAGATTTTAATGTACTTTACACCATTGATGGCAAAGCTGAATATCCAGCTTTCACTTGTCCAGTGTCGCAGTGTTTAGAAATGAATATTCTGATGTGGAAATTTCTTTAAAAAAAAGTTTTGAAATATAGAAATATTTTGTAACATTAAAAATTGTCTTTAAAATATATAAAATGCACTTTGTTAAACTTGTAGCGAAATAAGTCCAGAAACAACAATATATGATATGGTATAGTTGTAATTGACAATAACATGGGGTATTCCCAAGCAATGGTTGCAAGTTACAATCTAAGGAAGAGTAAATATAATATGTAATATGTCTGAACAAAATCACATTATTCATCCGTTGGGAAGAGCAAGAAGCCTGTAATGGTGCAATCAGTGTCTTTACGAAAGTTGATAGATGCAGTTGTCTGTATAGACACTTCATCATTAGTTTTCAGTGGCAGTACCACAGATCCTGCAGTTACCATTATCGTCCCGGGTGAATCACAGAACCCGACCTTCTCTTCCCCCCCTACCTGAATCTTTAGGCAAGCATTACCGTTAGTTGAAATGTGGTAGCTGATGTAATACATGCCAGAGTTTTGTACCTGAAAGTGACCTTCTCTGTAAGAGATACCACCTGTGTTGGAGATCAGTGGGCTTTCAAAGGTGATTAAACTGTCTGGATAAGCTCTTTGTTGCCTTAAACTTTTTTTGTGAGAGAAAACAAAAAACGGGTTTACAGTATCAACTACAGTAACATCTCCCCTTTCTCCCCTCGGTCCCGGTGGCCCTAGTGGACCTTGTAGTCCGTTGTCTCCCTTCTCACCAGGCCTGCCTGGGAGTCCAGCAATTCCAGGATCCCCTTTTGGCCCAATTATTGGCACTGCATTCTCACCTGCAAATAATGCGTACAGCCGGCTGAGTTTAAACTTAGTGTTAATTTTGAGTCCAAAATGATTTTCCCAGAAAATGCTTGTTAATGTTCTTGCATTACACTAAAACTCACCAAAAAATAAAAAATCATAATTTATTCACCCTTAAGTTGTTATAAAACCTTTTGAGTCTCACTCTACTTCCAAAATACAGACTTACAAGTACAACTGAAGTCAACGTGTATTATTTCCATATATTGGATTCAATCTTATTCTATCAACATTTATTGGCAAATTTTGTATTTCCTTTTAGAACTAATTGAGAGGCCTTATTGATCCGAACTCATGCATGTTCATTTTTAAGTGAATACTGCTTTAAAATATATATATTTTTTCACTCAATTACTGAAGTGCATAAGCTCAAAAAACAAGCTAACAAAAAAGAGTGAATCCATGATTTAATACTAATAATAGAGCATAATGGGAGATAATATAACATAAAGGTGGTCATATTTGTCCTTAAACATCAAATTAGGGAAAAGATTTTCAGGACGATTTTTTTAGTTGTTTTTTTTTTTACATCAAATAAGTGCAGTCACTATACCTGGATCTCCCTTTTCTCCTTTTCCACCATCCTTCCCATCGGTACCAGGAATTCCTGGAATACCTGGTCTTCCAGAAAAACCTCTGCTGCCATCACATACATCTGACTCAGAGAAACCAGCCACCAGCAACAACGTAATAGTAAGCCGCAGTATTGTATGCGTAGACATGAAGACAAATGCCTGTTTATCTCCCTGTATTAAAAAAATGAATGAATAAAAATATTTCAGAACAAGTGCCGTGTCAAAAAATCATTGGCCATTTCACTTCTGCTGCTGTACAGCATAAGCAAGCACGTAAATTTTCCTTAAATCGAATGACATATACTTTTTTAAAATAGAAGCCAAGCACAGATTTATTCCAATGAGATTCATAATTTATCTTACCATCTTATCTTCCAAGAAAGCTGCTGGAAATACAGATGGATGGCTTTGAAAATGAAGAGTGTTACATTAAATATTTTCTCCCGCCTGCATGAAGAGCTCTGATTTGGTTTCCCAGTTTCACTGGAGAAGTGCAGTGTTACACAATAAAGGGAAGTAACAAGTAACACACATTCATCATAATTTAGATTTAGTTAAACCTTGAATTACCTTTTTTTCGTTAGTTTTATTGACATTTTATTTTGCTAAGTTTGCAAGTTCCATATCCCTTTTCTGAGAAATTAAAAAAGGAACCTAAGTGTATCCTTACCGGACAGTGCATTAAGATTTATTTATTTTCTGGTTTGTTTTAAAAGAAATGTCGATTTTTTTTCAGTATGAATGATACTGTGTAAAACTCATAAACCTTGAGACAGTTTACTGAAGCATTGTTTATTTAACAAGCAGCTTTCAAAACGTAATTGAGTGCATTTTCAAAGAGTTTAACATGCAGTGTTTAACAAGCATTTCTTATTGTACAACTCAGTGTGCGTGAATCAGGAAACCTGAGAAAACAGTGTCTGCTTTATCTCCTTCCGCAAACAGGCCATTATAGGAACCTGTCTTCAGATAGACTTTCTCATTTTTGCTCAGATACACCGCTAGCCCACCGGAGCTCACCTGCTGGTTGCCGTTCAGTATGTGGTCACAGAAAACAGCTTGCTTCGTGTCATCTTTATAAAGGTTTACACACAGTTTTTCACTGGACGATGCATGAAACACAAAATAATAAGTGCCAGGAATTTTACAAACAAATTTGTGCTCTATAGTATTGTAAGCGTCATTGATATTGGTGATAACATGACTGAAGCGTATCAGAGAGTTTGGCTCGGGATGGCTTTTTGTGCGACGGCTAACACTGAATGCAGACTGCAGATGAGATCTGGAAGCGTCCGAAGTGCCTGGTTCCCCTGGCTCTCCTGGGGGGCCAGGTGGGCCCAATATACCGGATTTCCCCTGGGGACCTCTCTTTCCAGGAATTCCTCTGCTTCCAGCTTCTCCTTTTCCCCCCTTTTTCCTGGTTTCATCAGAATGAATAGGAATCCCTGTTGAGATATTATTATATATTAATAAATATTCCCACAATGTTGGTCATTGTATTTTTTTATGTTAATATTCTTGCTATGGCTGCATACAAAAATCACACACAAATATCTAACATCTAACGCACTATTGCTAATTTGATCTATATAGCTATATAGTTCACTAAAATTGCTGTCTTATTTTGCAGGTGGCAAAAATGCTACTTTTATAGCCTGTGCAAAACGCATTATCCTAATATTAAACAGCATGAAATATCTAAAAGTGGTAGCACCTTTCACACACGATATAATACTGCGTGTATCTTTGTGTTGATTGATTCATTGGCATGATTCGTTAAAAGAACCAGTAATTTGAGAATTGCGTGATTTTGATTCACTAAAAGGAACCGATTCATGAGAGTCATTTGTTCGGGAATAGAGCTCGTGAGACAATCGGAGGTCATGCGGCTATCGGTTTTAATATATTTTAAATATAAAACAGGTTCTGAATAAGAACTGGTAAATACCCACATAACAAATCACTCCAAATGATTCCTTTTAAATAATAATATTAGCAAACATCAAGAGTAGATCTTACCAGGATCTCCTTTCTCTCCCTTCATCCCTTCCCTTCCATCGCGTCCAGGAAATCCAGGGATACCTGGAAAACCCGGCATCCCTCCAGAAGGACAAGTGTCCGTAGAGACCAGAGAGAGGCAGAGAAACCCAACTAAAGAAATTCCAAAAACGATGTGACCACCAAACATGTTTGCTTTGGAGCTAGGAGATAACCGGACCCAAACGACTTTAAACAGTGAGCTCTTTAATCACATACACATACAAGACCAAGCCAAGAAAAGGACAATCACAGTTCCTCTTTCGTGCTGCACGTGTTGCACTTATCCACGATCTTCTATCTACAAAACTGCATTCAAACAAATCGTCCTGACAGCCTTACGTTACTGGATATATTTAAATTCAGCATGGTACTTGCCACTTCTGGCAATACTCGCAATTTCTGAGTAAAAGTTTTTTTTTTCTATGTAAATAATGTAACATAAAATAAATATAATTTTGTAATAGCCTATAAAATCATAGGGAATATTTATATACAGTTATTACAATATTGCGTTAATTCCTAAAAAAAGTAACTAATTACGTTACTAAGTTACTTTTTATGGAAAGTAGTGCGTTATATTACTTTTGCATTACTTTTTAAATATGGGCAGATCTAGAGTGTTTGTTTTTAATATAAGACGTTCTAGCAAATGTAAAAGCACACCAAGAAGTGTCACAAATAAACCTCAGGCTGAAGAAAAGGTAAATTCACATAAAGTAAAATACAGGAGAAAGTCCAATACTATTCAGCAATAAAAAACTAAAACAAAAAAATCTATTTAGCACAATAGTTATTTTTTAAAAGTAATTTCTGCTTGTAAGTCTGGTTTAACTGGATCATCAAAGGTCAGCAGCAAAGACACTGGTTAATAAAATGAGATTAGAGCGTGTAATTTAATTATTGCAGGTTTGAATCATATTCTTTGAGTTTATTTTAATTCATTTTGATGAATACTAAATCTATTTTTTAAGAGTGAGATGAATTAACGCACGTTCACATTTAGTCTAGAACTACACTGTATTCACACACTGCACACAATGCTCTGTATTTCTCATTTCTCCCAACATGTCAGGAGTCAGGAGACTCGTCAGTCAAGAAATAAGAAAAAGTAACTGGCGTTACTTTTTTGAAAAAGTAACTCAGTTATATTACTCTAAAATTAAAAAGTAATGCGTTACTTTACTAGTTACTTGGAAAAAGTTATATTATTATGTAACTTGCGTTAATTGTAATGCGTTACCCCCAACACTGTATATATATAGCCTACATTTACAGACAGCTTTTATTTTTTTATTTAGATACATAACTTTCATTGTTAATGGTTAGTAGAATTGAGAATTAAAATACAGAAAGGTAATTTTGTACAATCATGTTCATTAGCTTTTATTTAGTTAATCAGACATTTGGCAAGTACAACAAATTAGATTTAATACAGGCAAGAGACATGAATACAAGGTTTGAATGCAGCATGCAAGATTAATTATTTTGTTAATGTTTATAAAATGCTTACATCACTGCTATACATCACTAACATGCTCAATAAGCATTTGCGTCATGTTTAATAGTATCTATACTTAATAGTAACTATTACGCCTCCTATGCAGTGATTAAAAATCCATTGAACACAGCAGACATGCTTTTGGACATTTTGTTGCCAACAGCACCTCTTGCGAAAGGCTGAATCCATACCTTGTCATTTAAATTTAGTTGAAGCACAACTCCACCTGACACAACAGCTGATACAGATTTTGGGTTTAAGTCACAGAAATTCAAGCTGACATCATTCCTGTTACTCTTAAGTCTTATACATATTGGTCCTTCAGATGATGCGTGAAACACAAAGTAATACACTCCAGGGACCTTGCAAGTGAAGTAGCCAGTTTCAAGGTTTAAATTATTATCAACATTGCTAAATTCTTTATCATAATCCACAGGGTTGCTATATGAGGCCAAATCTACTTTATTTCGCAACACAGAGAATGCTGGCTTCTTATTTGCATTGCCTCCTCTGCCATCAATGCCACCACTGGATCCTCTAGGACCCTTGGGACCAGGGACACCCTTTGGACCCTCTGCACCAATGAAACCTTTTAGACCAGGTGCTCCTGGAGGGCCTCTCATGCCCATCTCTCCTTTGAGTTCCTGCAAGGTGCTACTGTTCAGCTCATCCTGAAATGCTGAGAGAACATACTATTATTCAAAAACATTTCAGTTCTAACACTGTTTATAATGCTATTTTTAACTGATCATTTTCAACTACCCATATATGGGATGCATGTTATACATTACTTTCTTACCTGGTGCTCCTTTCTCTCCCTTTGCTCCTGTTAAGCCGTCTCTGCCAGGGACTCCATTCACGCCATCTTTCCCATGTAATGCACATGTGTCTTTCTGACAGAAAGCAAAGGGAAGCAGCACCCAAAGAAAAGCAAGAATAGCCGGTTGCTGCATCCTTAAATATCTAAGATAAATTACAAAAGTTAATGTACTATATAAAACTATAAATAGTATCCTAGAAACCTTAGCAGTTAGAAAAGCCTTACCAGTGTCCCGCTGTAAATATTACACTTCTTCTGCTGATTGTGAGCGGTAAAACGGTGTTAAAAAAAAAAAAGTTTGCCGCTGTGTAATTGTTTCATTTCTCCAAAATGTGAACTTTATTAAACATCCCTTGAAATTGCCAACACATGCATTTTTCCTTCCCCTTTCTCCATCAATACATTTTCTGTCTTTTAATTCTTTAAACTACCTCTTTACTTTCACAGTCTTCACTTAACCCAACGTAACCCTTTTAACTACAAATGTCAACAATTATAAGATTACCACATAATAAACAATTAGATTTTTATTTAACCTTTTTTTGTCTATACAAATTGATGGTAGTGTAATGTTTGGAACATTCTTCAAAATGTCTTTTGTGATCTACAGAAAAAAAAAGCAATGCAAGTCTGGAAAGATGTAAAGGTGAAGTAAATGATGATTGAATTTTCATATTTGGGTGAAAGGACAGGTTATAGATTGAACACACACACACACACACACACACACACACAATAATGATAATTCCATGCCAAAACCGAAAAATTGAGGTTCATTTGTTTATTTTTGCACATGACAAAATACAATTTTGAACAAAATAACACATAATTTAGCTATGACTGATTTTGTGGGTATATGTCACTTAAAAAGGTTTAAGTAGATTGTCTCATACAATACAAATGCTACTTGTTTTTCATGAACAAGGAGACTAGACTCTGATTACCGTGTGCTTCCTTCTCATGGCACTCATAAACACCAGTTAAAGCAACAGGTGCTGTCTTATTTTCCCTCTGGTAGTATGGACAAACCTTTAGATGTTCAGAAATCTGAGGCATTTTGTCAAAGCACCAGCTGTCCACAGTGGAAAACAGGTTACTAAACTGCCAAACCTGATAACGATTGGAAAGTTAATTAGTTCAAGTCAGATACTTCTTATTTGAAATGTTCATGCATGCACACAAATTAAGAGAACTACTCCATCAATCTGAGTCTACGTTTGAGAAGCACATTTTGTGATTTATGCACTGAACAAGTCTCTGATTTTTAAAATTGTGGTTTCTCCACAAATGGCTAATTGTGGTTAATTCAGTATTTTAATTACAGTAGAAACTCACCCTCTTTCTGGCTCTCCAGCACCATCCACCATGAGAGTAGACCTTCTTCTCCCACTTTAGTGAGACCATCCCTCTATCATGAAGCAAGGTCCTGCATACCTCCCTCATGAGACGAGAAACCAGAGCCAGCTGGGACAGGGTGAAGCTGTCAAGAAATTCAGCAACATGGACCAGAACCTCAAAAGGCAGCCTGCTCAGAGCATCTGAATTGTGTGTGCGCTTTCTTTCCACATTCACCTGTTGTATACCTTCATACAGTTTATCTGAGACCTCTGGTCGGAGGCAGAAAGTGCTGAGCTCCTTGTCATAGAAAACAGTCGCTCTGTGAGAGCTAGGTTGAAACCTTCTCTGAATAAAGGTGCAGCCAAGGTAAGAGAGAGGGCATCGCTGTTCAAACCATCCACTGACGCAGCTCTGGATGTCAGAGTGAACGTTCTTGTAGTGTGAAGGAAACTCATCTCGTCTGAATATGTGGTTGCAGAGGTATGTAAACGCAGAGCTGGATTTGTTGTGTCTTCTGGTGACGCTCTCAGCCTGAACATGGACGTAGAGCTTCAAAGCCCGTTCAGCAGTGATGTCAGCAAGCGAAGCCTCTGCTTTAAAAGGTGCCGAGTAGAAATCGTAAGTCTGTGTTCCCATGTCCAGAAGAAGGGCATCTGTGGACACAGATTCCGCTATGAGATGCCCCCGTAGTTCCCTCTCCAAAGAGCACAAAAGAGTAGCTTGAACTTCATCCCATTTTGGCATGTCATCGATTTCAACACCTAGGTCAGATGTGTCTACGCTTGCATTCACCTTCTTGTTATGCGACGGGTTTCGAATGCGACTTTGTTTGGCTTTAAAGCTGGTTGGGACTTTGAAAGAACGAACTGTTTTAATCTTCATGGGCTCCAAATGTTCATAGATGAGTTTCTTCTTGGGTCTTGTGTCACATGCAAACAGGGATGTGGCGATGAGGAATTTGTCTTCCTCCATGAAGTTGTATTGAGGTATGTCAGTAGGGGCGTCAAGACTTTCGATCTCCGTTGGCAGCTCTTCTTGTAAGACTTCCAACCTGCTCGGGTTGTCCTGTGGCTTTGTTCCTTTGCGAGAGTTTTCAGGATTTTGCTCCAAAAATTTTATTGTATGCTTGCAGCCGCTCAACTCCATGCTGAACATTTTTTCCCAAATATTATAGCTTTCGAGATTGGCCACATGAGGGTTTCTCGCCAATTCCTCTAGTTCCTCCTGAGTCAGCTCACCTTCTTTAGTTTCTGCACTTGAAGACCCAAATGCTTCTTCAACTCCATTCGACAGCTGTACCCCTCCCACTGCCCCCTCTGGGACCACAACCGAAGGCTCCTCAGCCACCTTTTCAATAAGCTCAGGAAAGAGATTCTTCATTTTGAGAGAATGAAACAGATGCTGCTGGTCCCTCAGACCCATCGATAGATCCAGAGGTTCCTGAGTGTAGTTCTCCTTCAAAATGTTCTCGTAAAACTCAGGGGTCTCTGACTCTTCGATAGGCCAGCGGTTCCACTCCATTGAGCAGGAGACGACGCTGGCGGGACACACTGTCAAATGCTTAGCCAGGTTTGAGCGGCACATGGTGAACAGGCAGCCATATTCGACATTGAGACAAGGCACTCTTTCATTGGAGCACAAGAGCATGTGTTCTTCTTCCTTGCACAGGTGAAACACGGCTCCGCATAGCAAACGGCAGCTCATGATCGCACATGACACTGAAATCTCAATCGGGGCCTTGCAGCGCCGGCTGTGGCAGCCCTCACAGTGTCGATGAAGCTTGGATGTTTGGGTTCTTTGTCTACCCTGTGAAAAAATGCAAAGTTTTTACAGTGTTCTGGAATGGACAAAAACTTTCTAAAGTGGCTTACCATAACAACAAGTAGATTTTTAAGTAGAATCTCAGATCTAGAAGAATAGCATTATAGGATGAATGCACATGCTGTTCATACGTAATATGCACATGCATAAATGTCTTTGCATGTCCCTCCTACAAAGGGCAAATGTATTTCAGAAATATCAAAGATCCTAAGCTAATGCTAAATAACCTAAATGCTTCTTGGAGATACAATGCACATGTTTAGACTGACATGTTTAGATTTTGCAATTGGCTAGCAGACGCTAAAAAGTAAAGAAAAGTTGACCTACCATAATGTTTTTACTGTGAGCTCCACGTTTGTGTTCAGCTTAGTCACTAAGAGCTTGAGTGAGACTATATCTGTGTCTGCCCACTAGTTAAAAATAGACGCAGTCATATACTGGGAGTGTGACTAGGGTTTTGGCATACAAGAGTCAAGTTACATGTTCTTTAACCCTAGCTGCTCTAGGTACCCGGTGTTTACAAGATTAAAGACGACATGCTGTCATTTTTTTCCCAGATGTGCTGCATTTGGCTAATTGAATGCAATAATTGTTTCCAGTACATATGATGTTTTAAACATTTTCAGTATTATTTATTTATATTTGTTTGTTAGGCGTATTTATTGAACAGTGATTTTGTAATCATACAATTATTGTGCATATAGTGCACACACAAAAAAATTACATTTTACTTTATAGTTTTATTATTTACATTCAGGCATGCATGTTTGAACAAAAACATAAAACTTGAAACCAGCTGTGGAAATCTAAAATTAAGTTAATAAACACATTTTAAAAGTAACTGTAACTGTAACTGTAAGTTGAACTTAAAGTTTTATTGTTTTCGTTTTAGAGAGAGAGAATAAAAGGCTAAATTAAGTTGGAGATCAAACACACAAAAAGTACTTTTTAATATCTGAACATCTTCAAAATAACCATAAATAAGATTTTGCATTCTAGGGAAATTAGTAATTTTGTGCCATTGATAAAGTGGAAATTACTACTTTCAATAAAGCAAAAATGCAAAAAAAAACAAAAAAACTTTTTTTTTAATTTATAAACATTTAAACATATAAACATTTTTAAATAAATGTTTACACTCCAGTTGCTGTAATTTGTAAAGAAACATGTATTAGTAAAATATTAATTTAGTAAATATTATCATAATATAAATCAAATAATTTACACTAGTAGACGCTTGACTCACTTCAACTACCAAAAATTCTAAATAAATACAGTTACAGTATTATTTGTGTCTCATAAACAAAGAAACCAAACTGTGTCTCTCCTTTCCTTCGTTGTCGAACACACTGGCCAGGGCAAAAGGCTCAGTTTTCAGTTCAGTTTGGTAGAATGGACAGCATTTGAGGTGCTTAGCCATTGATGGTGTGTCGCCGATGCACCAGTTTTCAACTTTACTAAAAAGAGTACTGAACTCCCAGACCTGAGAAAGAGTGATAGAGAAATATAAAGGAAATAATATAATTAAAATCATTAAATCAATGCATGCGATTTTAAATGGTTAGAAACTTTGCAGAAACATCATAGCAATACAAATGGTTTCTTGGTTTAATTAATTGCTGTAACTATATACTAGAAAAAAAAAAAAAATTTAAAAACATATTTGATGAAAAATACAGAAATTTCTTACTATGGTAGGTTTCCAGCGGTTTCGTCCATGAGAGTATGACTTCTTACGCCACTTAAAGCCCACCATTCCTCTCTCCTGCAGAAGAGTGGCACATATATCCCTGAACAATCGGGAGACTAATGCTAGCTGGGACAGGGTGAAACTATCCAGGTAACTGCCGATCTGGCAAAGCACCTCGAAGGGAAGGTTACTGAGAGAATCTTCAAATTTGATATATCCTTTTATTGGAACAGTCTGCGAATCGCTCATAAGAGAGGCAGGAACCTCAGGTGTGAGGGTGAAAATACTGATGTCCTGGTTGTATGAGACTTTGGCCCGGTGTGTGGAGGGCTGTAATCTTCTCTGACTAAAGGTGCAACCGAGGTAGGCCAGAGGACATCTCTGCTCAAACCAGCCACTCAAAGAGGTCTGGATATCCAAATGCACGTTCTTAAAGTGCGAGGCATACTCATCCCGCCTAAAGAAATGGCCACACATGAATGTGAAAGCTGAGGTTGATTTGTTGTGTCTGAGGGTAACGGCTTCTGTATCGAGATCAACATGAAGTTTCAAATCTTTGCCTGTTATAATTTCAGTCAGAGTTGCATTGGATTTGAAGGGGGCTGTGGCAAAATTATACGTTTGTGTTGCGATATCGACATAAAGTCCATCTGTTGGCACTTTTTCGCTTATTTTGTGACCCCTTATCTCAATCTCTGCATAACAAAGTAGGGTTGAAAACATCTCATCCATCTCCTCACCATCTTTCTCAGATATATCCAGGTCAGATGTGCCAATGCACTTGTGCTCTGTCATTACTCTCCTATTGAATTCTCTATATTGAATGCGTTTTTGTGTGTAACTACTGGGAACCTTGTAGGAATGTAGACTCTGGACTGGTATCGGCTCCAAGTTCCCATAAACAAAATCTCTCTCTCTGGGCGTGCAAGCGTCCATCTGTCCAAAGGAGATCAACATACGCCCATGATGCACTAAGTACATGTTGAATTCTCTGGGTTTCATTTCCTTTCCGAGTCTCTCCAGGACACCATCTTGCCAAGGTGCCAGTCCAGTTTTGGTGATATCCACATTTGCTTCCTTTTTCTCAGGCTCTACAGAAGCTCCTTGTGGCTTTGAAGAATCTTTAGAAGATGTCTTTTTTCTATTCTGTTCTTCTGTTTTCGACGACTCCGCCTCGGCCTGCCTGCAGCCACCCAGTTCCATGCTAAACATCTTTTCAAAAAGATTGTACTTGTCCTTGTCAACAGGACCATTGAGGCCCACATCTACTTTCAGAGCTTTCTCACAAGCTTTAGATGGTCCATTCACCAAGCCTCCTCCTGGACCTCCATGTCCATTGACATGCATCCCGTTACACACAGTCTCTTTTCCTACTGCTTCCTCCTCATCGTCATACTCCTCCACTGTGGGAGGCTCCTCTTCTTGTTCTTCCATTAACTCAGGAAAGCATTTCCTCATCTTCAACCGGTTGCATAGATGTTTCTGGTCTCTCAGTGCCATGGAAAGGTCTAGGGACTCTTGTTCATGGAGCTCTTTCAGTAAGTTGGTATACAAGGGGGCATCTGGGTTCTCAACCGGCCAACGGTTCCACTCCATCGAGCAGCAGACAACGCTTGCGGGACATACCTCAAGGTGTTTGGCCAGCCGAGAGCGACACATGGTGAAAGGGCAGCCATAGTGAGAGTTAAAACAAGGCACCTTCTCATTGGGACACAACAGAGAGTGCTCATCCTCTTTACACATGTGGAAGGAGGCCCCACAAAGCAAGCGGCAGTTGATGACCATGCATGATACGGACACTTCTATGGAGGCTTTGCAGCGGCGATTGAAACAGGTGTCACAATGTCTGTGCAGCCTCGGACCAGATCTCCTATAGCGGCTCTGTGAAGAAACACAGTAGACAAGCACAACAAAGCAACTTGTACTGGTTCCATATAAGAATTTAAAAAATATGAGCATAGAAGTCCTATAGCAGGGGTCAACAAACTTGTTCCTGGGGGGCCGGTGTCCTGCAGAGAGGTCTAGTTCACCCAAAAATGTAAATGACCCCATCATTTAGTTATCCCCAAGCCATCCTAAGTGCACATGACTTTCAGATGTTTTTTTTTTTTTTTTATTAATCCTGACCTCTAACTTGATGTATTTGTAATGAGGTGAGCGGAGGCTTGTAGATTCATGTGCAAGCTTTAGTTCAGGATACACAGACAAGGTCAAATAACCAGCGGATCCACGGAGGCAACACCGAATCGCAGTCGGGGTACACAGGCAAAAGATCAAGGCAGGCAGAGAACAATCAAACAATCCAGGGAAAACAGTCCAAAGTCAAAACACGGAAAACAAACAGGAAAATAACGGTCAGAACTGAGCCAAAACAAATCAAGACCTTGCGATTATCTGACTGGTAAACCTAGCTTTCATGCTAGTTCTAATGAGTGTGTGGGCGTGGTGATGAACAGCAGCTGTGACTGTGATTGCAAATGGCAGACAGGTGTTAGTGAGTGGTGCATGATGGGGAGTTGAGTCCATGTGAGTACGAGGTAAATGGTGGTGAGAAGGTGCAGTGGCTGATGGGAAATGAAGTCCAGCATGACAATATGACTTTATCAACTTCTCCTTTTTTAACTGTTCATTTGCTACCGGTGTTTAGTATTGTTCTATCCTCCTTCATCTATTCTCTTCTGTGCTTACACTACGAGTGCGGGTTAAGTCAAGTCAGAGGTGAGCTACAAAGCCGGAACTCAACCTCCTGTCACAAACGTCCATATGCCGTTGCCAGACGTCAGTGATTTGAGTTGCATATTTTGTTTTGCAAATATTTTGTTACAAAAACCCATCGATCCGCTTTAGAAGACGTGTAAAAAAAAAAAAAAATTAAATTGCAGTGTAGTTTTTATTAGACCCCAGTGCTTCATAATATAATGCTACTTAATTCTGTATTTCAGATCTGTATTAATATTTTACAAAATAAAATATCACTGAGTAATCAATATTTTAATAATGAGAAAATTAAATGAACATACCATTATTATCTGAAGCAGTGTCAGTGTGAAACAGCAGCTTCTGGAAAAAAAGGTAGTATCTTATTCATTAAAATACTGATCAGTGATAACAATTATCTGTATGCATTTACATATATTACATTGTGCTAAAACATAGATTTTCTTTATAAAAGTACCTGGTTTTGTAAGACCTTGCAGTAAGGGCGAGCAGCTGCAGACAGCACTGACAGCAGAACCTAAACAGTTACTGAACAACTTACCTAAACCATGTGAATCATTTCTCAAGATGTCCCTGGCTTGTTCCAAGAGTCCTTTCTAAAGAACAGGATTGTGGGTCATGTTAAAAATAGTTGCCTCAGCTGTCAGTAGCAAGTTACATGACTTGGTACTGAGGAAATTTTGACAAACACATAACAATCATTGTCAAACAAAAAATCTATTTTATTTTAGTCCTTAATAAAAATTAAAAATCTTCACTACCTATAGAGGACAAACAGAAGACAGGACAGGTCTGTAGAAAGAGTTGAAGCCCTTTTTTATAGTTTAATCAGTGGAACACCAGATGGCAGTCTTTCCTTTTGGTTTACGGGACGTGGTTCACAAACACAAGGCTTAAGAAACCCTTTTGGGCTCTGAACACAAACACATTTTGTGTTCTTCTCCATCCTTTGCCTTTCCATATAAATACGTTTATGTACATGTTTCTAATGTAGTTTCCTTTTTATCAGGGTCGGGAAGGGTCGGGAACATCCATCCTTTTTACAAACTGCTTGTCTCAACATCTATGGCCATAGGCAGGCTCAGAAACGAGTAAAATTAAACATTTTAATTGAGTCCGTTAACTAATATAACTTTTTATCACAAGCTGACCATCATGAAATTCTACAGAGAAATGCATGTGTGGTTTGTTGTGCAATGCTGTAGTACTAATGTTATAGGCTAGCATTATAAAAATGCACTATAATAACCACACTTTCTGGCAAATTATCATGACATTATTAATGTTATTAGAAAGTAAGGCCAGACACTGCAGGCAAAAACCCTGTTTTTTTATGCAACTGTCAAATTTGAGGTTTTGGGCTTTTTGGTTTTTCAGACTAGAGGAAAGAAAACATTCAAAAGACACTGTTAAGTGTTTGTATCAAAAGATTTCAATTACAAAACATATTTATAAACATATATATATGTGTTTTTTTTTATCCTACGCTGAACCATATCTTCACTTTAGTAGTAATTACACACACCAGATATATTTTATTTCCTGTCTATATCTTGACGTTTTTTACAGGGGGATATATTTATATATAATTTGCTCGATAATATACAACATTTTATTCCCCCAAAAACTGTCTGAATGTATTGTTTTTTGTTTATTCAAAGTATTTTCTAAAATGTGTAATGACAAAATGAGATACCTAGAATTCCCTCTGTAAAATCTTTTGACTCTAATATGTGAACAAAAGTTTAAAAATAAATATATAAATAAAAAAGATCGTTGAACTTAATTTTAGAATTATCAGTGTAATCAATCAACTAGGTAAGTAAGGTGTTAACTAGGCTATTAGTTCATTTGTTTTACCCTGTTCATCTGCAGGGTCTGGTTTATGATCAAACAACGTTCAAACAAAAACAAAAAAAATTTGTTTATTTCACCGGTGGATACCAAGTAACAAGTACCGGTTGTTACTAGTGTTACTGTTGTATTTGGTCCTATGCGATATTAACTATAATAAGCATGCTACATTTTTAGTGCGCCTAGTTAGTACATAGTATACCGTAGCTATAGTATACTATATAGGCTAGTTCCACTGTAAACATTGTTAAAGTGTAATTTGTGTTTATTAATTGTGGTAATCAAATTTGTTACGAAATAAGCAGTTCTAACAAGTGTGTCCTGAAATTATTTTCTTTGTGAGCCCTTTCTGGTAATGAAATGTCCAGTTTTCTACCATGCAGCTCAATATTTTATTCAAACTAAACACGAAAATATGCTGAATTGAGATTACTTCATGACTATCCAAATAAAAACCAGCATGCTACATTTTTTAGTCCTGAAAATCCTTCATATTTGTACACAGAGACGTAGAGTCGCCTCAGGAGGGAGTAGTAGTCTACAAAGCAAGCGCAGCACAGCCGCTAATCGCGTCCTGATGTTGTCCTGTAGGTGAGCGGGATCAGACCAGTAGGAGTCACCGCTACACTCGCTCTCTCGCTCTGCTGAGCCTCCCAGTGATTGAGCAGGGAAACAACATGCCGGAAGTGGGGTTTCGGGAGAAGGAGTCTCGGGAGTCGTAAGCGTGGAAAGTTACTCTATTAAGAAATCTACTTTTCCCAAGGATTAAAGCTGTTCTTCAGGTTTTGTTGCGCTGTTCATTCATCCGCGCTTTTACAATGGGGCTCCCGGCGCTGGAATTCAGCGATTCTTTTCTGGACAGTCCTGACTTCAGAGAGCGACTCAAATGCCACGAAATTGAGCTGGATCGTACTAATAAATTCATCAAGGAACTAATCAAAGATGGAAACATGCTTATAAGTGCGCTTAAAAGTAAGTTACACGTTATGAGCCTTTTTCAAAGTAAGGTCTGTGATTTATGGAGGTTTATAAACGAGAAAGCTCAGAACTATTGTGCTATCTAAATATTTGTAATTTTTTTCAATATATTCATTATTAAGAAAGGACA
>JAUMHG010000024.1:2111440-2133342 GCA_032359395.1 Enteromius anoplus
GAGTTTCCTGCCTCCGTGTCCTGCCTGCCGTGCCTCGCTCTGCGAGGAAGCGAGAGCGCGAGCTCACACAGCGCGCACATTGTGACACCTACAGACCCTTATAAATGTGGGTCACGGTCAGTGAATTTCTGAAAATAGTAGATCCCATGACCCGTTTATGACAAGACAATGTTTGTTAGGGTTGTGAAATATCATGTGGAGCAACTCCCCCAAAAATCTAATTGTATAACTCATCTTGATATATATCTATCAAACAAACAAGCACTTTACATTTGAAAAGTATATTTTGAAAAATATATTTTTGAAAATAATAAAGATATCCAATTTTCAAGGTACAAGGAAAATGTTATTGCTTTTACTTTAAGGTTACACCACATGACGCATTTATTTTATTCATTTGAAAATCATATACGTTTTTTTTTTAACCATACAAAAGTCAATTTCCAAGAACTTTCCAAATGTATTTTAAAGAAGAAGATTTTTAAAGATATATATTTTTTCCCTTTTCTTTATTGTGGCCACCCTTATATGTCCCATGTGCAGCTCATCTGTCTGGTGCTTATAAGCCTGTCATGGATGTTTGTGTAAGGCAAGCTTGTTTAACTTGCTTAAACGTTTAAAATGAAAGTTCAGCGTTTTATGTGTAACATATATGCAGCACACTGGACTGAAATGTAGTATAAATATGCTGTTGGTTTACACTATAGGGAAAGACTCATCTGTGCACCAAGAGCCGAACAGGAAATGCACTCATATCTTAAAAATGAAGTTGTCACTTACGTCCTTTCAAAGCCTATAGCATACATCTGAACTTGCTTGGAGTCTGTACATTTCTGTTATTTGCAAGTGCAAATTCCATTAATGTTGATGTGGGTGGATGGAATCTGTAGAGATGGTCAGTGCTGCTGCCGGCTGAGCAAAGGCAAGCATGTGGAACTTATTTAGTCCAATTCTCCAGCGAGACATGAAGTCCTCCGTGCTGCGCCTGGGAAAGTGTATAAAAGGAACTAGTGTATATAATTGTGTGTTTTTCGAATCGGAGTGCATACATGAAAATGGTACTAATTATAGTGCAGTTATTTTACAGTTTATAAAAGTAATTCCCTTGGATACGTTCACGCACTGTGCCGCCTGTTAACTATTAACGGACTGTGATTTCGATGAGTTCACACATTAAGAGAACCACATTGTTCAGTGTGGTTTTTAACACTACAGGCTGCAAAATGGGTGAATTTTAAATACTTTGGTTTAAGCATGTGTTGCCGTTTTTAATCATGTTATAACTTCTAGGATGGAAATACTTGAAAAAGTATTTAAAAGCACTTAGTTTCTTATTTTTTCCTTTGTTTAATCAAAAGAAAACATCTAGACTTTTTTTTTTTTTTTACTTTAGTCAAACAGTTAATCACAGTCAAACTAAAAGTTTTTACGTAAGTGTGTGCACTGTGTATAATATGTATTAGAAAATAAAAGCACATGCTTGTATATATTTAAAGTGCCCCTATTATGCCTTTTCAAATATGATCTTTCATGCAGTGAGTCATGTTGCTGTTTGTGAACATAAACTATCTGCAAAGGTGTGAAGCCGACAGAAAATCTATCAAAAAAAAGAGTCGGCTCACATTCGCCTAAACGAGTTGTCAGCAATTCAAATCTTTTTCTGTTACGGCCACATGTCACCAAGTAACATATTTGCATAATGTCCGCACACATTCTACGTTGTGAACAACTTGCCCCGCCCACAAACAGTAAAATTTCCACATGGATTACATCATGTCAAGAAGACGCTGTATCCTGCGCTGTCATTCAGTTATGGCAATGGGCGTTTCGTTCTCCGACACACGCTGTAGCGGTAGACCAATCATAAAGGACTGCGCCATCTGACCAATCACAGCAGTGAGGGCTTACGGAAAGGAGGGGCTTAGACAGACTGATTCTTCAAACTGCTTCACACGAGTCTTTTACGAATAATTTAGAAATGGGGTAAAATTAAATCTATTTTTGGAGAAAAATAAAGTGTTTTTTGACCTTGCATACACATAAACCTGTTTTAAGACACTCATTTAGCAATATTAGCAACCTTTAAAATAGCACTTTGTTATAACAAATTTGTTCTTTATATATTAATAATATTTATATTAGTTCTGTCAAACAATTAATTGCATCCAATTTAAAAGTTTCTGTTTATGTAATATATGTATGTGTACTGTGTATATATTTTATGTATATATACATACATATACATATTTTTTAAATGTAAATTTGGTTTCTAAAATAAATATATATATAAATAATAATTAAAAAAAAAAATATATATATATATGTGTGTGTGTGTGTGTGTGTGTGTACATGTTTATACATGGTACACACACACATATTACATAAACAAAAACTTTAATTTCATTTAATATATTTTTTATTTAATCACGATTAATCATTTGACAGCACTAATTTATATTACTATTTTATTTTTTACTATTTTAAACTATTTTAATTTAGGTTACTGAAAATCTCATCTTTTTCTGTTCTTATTCAATCATATACTAACAAATATGGGTAGAGTGAGAGTTTAGACTATCTCAGAACTGTTAAGTGCAAGGCAAACGTTTATCTCAAGGATTTATTATTTAGTAATGTTTTATCATATGTAATTAACGGTTTTTCATGGATGATTCATTAGTGTTGATTTTTCATACCTGAGTATTTGAAATTTTTGGTGCTTTTTCTTTTATTTAGATTCAAAACGCTGACGATGTTTTGATCACACCGCTGGAGAAGTTTCGCAAAGAACAGATTGGAGCGGCCAAAGTAAGTTGTTAAACCCCATTGTGAGTTAATGTACTAGATGTCAGCGGAAAGTAATTTTTACCTAAGCTGTGACAGGATCCAATACGGCCAGTATAGGTCCGTGAAACCCTGCAGGAAGGGGGAAATTGCAAACACCTGTTGAAGACAAGCGCAGTCAAATTATAGCCAGATACTGTAATGCCACATTGACCAACATGAAATGGCCTTTGAGCGGTGTGTTAGAGGGCACGTTTATTACCAGACTCTAGTTAAAGCTTTACTCTTTCTAGGAGATTAGAAATCTTGTTGTGCTACATGGGAGCCCGAGTGATCTGTGAATGTGACCCCTCCAGTCGCATTAGAAGAGCTGGAGCGCTGCCTGTTGAGCTCAAGGATCCAGAGCCAAAACTCTTGATGCCTTATTTGGCCGTTTTGGCCCAGTGCTCATAGGCGAGAGCTGCGAAGGAACTCGCTCAACTTAGACATTGGGCCATGATAGAGGCCAAAGGGAATGGCAGTCCGGCTGTTCAACCTCTCGCAGATGTGTGCACACATCCAAACCAAAACGCTGTCACACACAATGTATTCCTGAATTGAGATATATAAATATTCGGTCAGTTTTTAATTATTTTGAAAGAAGTCTCACATACTGAATAAGGCTGTAAGAGGTTGTATTTATTTGATTTGAAAAGAAAAAAAGTAATATTGTAGCATAATAGATTTTAAGAGGTTTTCAGCTTGAATGCATATTTTAAAGTGTAGGTAAAGTCTTGGTAAATTTGGTATGGCAAAACTGGATTTTAAGCATCATTATTCAAATCTTTAGTGTCACATGATCCTTTAGAAGTCATAATATGCTGATTTATTGCTCTAGAAACTATTATTATTATTAATAATATTAAAAATACTTGTGCAGCTTAATTTTTTTTGTGGAAACCATGGCGAAATTTAAGTAAAAATAAATTATTTGACAGAATACTAACATTATAAATATCTTCACTGACCCATAAATTTTATTTTTATTTTATTTATTTATTTATTTATTTTAAAGAGAACTGACCCCAAATGTTTGAATGTGTACATCCATATTATTTCTTTTGGTAACACTTTATTTTAGGTTATTTTACCTAGTTGCTTATTAGCATGTGTATTGCTAGAATATTAGCCATTTATTAGTAGTAACTATGCACATATGAATTGCACAGTCACATTTTATTTTGAGGTTCAATTCTCACTATAAAAGGGTTAGTTCACCCAAAAATGTGACCCTTGTGTCGTTCCAAACCCATAAGACCTTTGTTCATCTTCTGAACACAAATTAAGATATTTTTGATGATATCAGAGAGCTATCGGACCAACTGGCAATGATCCAGGTCCAGAAACGTATCAAAACCATCAGTAAAACAGTCGATGTGACATCAGTGACTCAAGTTCAGTTTCGCGATGCTAGGAGAAAACCTTTTTTTTGCAAAGAAAACAAAAATAACATCATTTGCATGTGCACGCATGTGCGTAATCTGCGGCAGTTGACGTCTAGATGAAAGCGTATGCATACGTAGTGATACTCTCTAAAAATGGTGGAAGACATAAGTCGACCTGGATCATTGCCAGTTGTGTTGCTGTCTATGGAGGGTCAGAAGGCTCTCTAAAATCATCAGAAGTATCTTCATTTGTGTTCCAAAGATTTCTGGTTTAGAACAACACCAAGAGTGAGTAATGAATTTTTTTTATTTTTGGGTGAACTAGCCCTTTAATAAACTATGAACTCGGACTTTTGCCTTTATAAACTCACAATTTGCTGCTTATTAGTAGTTAGTAAAGAGGTTGTTAAATGTATTGGCTAGGATTAGGGATGTAGAATATAGTCATGGAGAATATGTGCTTTGCAAGTACTACTAAACAGCCTATATGCTAGTAATATGCATGCTAATAAGCAATTAGTAAATAGTGAAATTTGTTACTGTTCTAAAGTGTTATCAAAATGCATTGTGTAAGAATGAATTAATAAGTGTCACAGTGTATTAACTGTAATTAAGGTGCATTACAAGGCATAATTAATGCATTAAAACTAATTTTATAATTCATTATACATAAAGGCTTTAATCAAAGTGTTACCAGATCCACTTAAAAAAAACTGGCTACCTCTTCTATTATACTTGTGAACGTGTTTCTTTCAAAGAGCTCTCTATTCGTGTCTTTTTAAAATCCTCAAACAGAAAGCATACATTCCTAAGGAGAGTGATGTCATTGCTAGCCAGCAGATGGGCCTACAAACTGGACTAAGCATGTCACAAATAAGATTCCTTCAGTTTTGTTGTTTGGCAATCCAGTCTGTGGTTTAGACGACGTGTCCATTAGAGGGTCATGGGAAAGGTTGGGCTGATGTCAAACAGGAAAAACAAACAGCTCCAAACTGGTTTCAGTTGCAGTCTCAAAAAAACAACTGGATTCTTATTGCTGGAGGTCTGCAGTATATAAGTGCTTGGTCCAACGTAAATGCTATCAGTGCGGGCACAGGAAGTGGGGGGCATTTCTTCTGTAAACATCTGTACTCGGCCTCATTTAGAGCCATATGATGAAAAAACTCACCCTGTTTGTTGTTTTAACTATGTTTAGATGGGTTCTCACTCAGAATCATCAGCTCTATCATGCTCATCGCTGATGGGACACCAGTGACTAAAGAAAGCGTGTGTATGCCACACGTCCTAAAGTGACACTCTGCTGCTGTTCAGTTGTTGAGTCACTCATTTAGTTCCCTGTTCCCTGTGTTTGCTGGATCATACTACATTGTCGAATTATCCGCAGTAAATGGTTGTTCACCTTAACATAATTCAGCTCATAACATAGTTCAACTTAGCATAATTATTACTTAAAAATGCTGCTCTGTTAGAAATACATGATGCAGATAAGTTTATTGTGCTTTAGTTTCTTTTCTTTTTTTTAGTCTGTCTTTGGGTTAAATCAGTGAAATTGTATGAAATGGATTTATTAAGATGAATTATTTTAAACAGCGTCCAAAAACCTTGTGGTAAAGAAATCAAAAGCAGAAATGCTGGTTATGGGGATAAGTAGAATTTTATTGAAGTAATATTTTTTTGTATATGTGTTTTTGTTTGTTTTATTATATGAATGATTAAATATATATGTCAAAAAAATTTCTTTAGTAAAATATATTATGTATATAATTCATTATTTTATAATGAATATGTATTTAATAAAAAAAAAATGTCCATTTGAACTTTAGCAGAAATCTGTAGGCCAGGCTTTCTGCTGAATATTAAATGGAAACTTGAATTCAGGTTCCTGGAGAGTCAAATGTGAGTCTGCCATCTACTGGTTATAACATCTTCGGATAACTTTTTGGCCTGTTGAATGAAAATAAACAAATTAAAACTCTCCTACTGATTTCATGAGACTCTTATATGGTGTTTGTTTATATCTCTAACATTTTTTGCAACATGTTATCTCTACAAAAGGCATTTATCGTCATAATCACAGTGCAGGAAATTCCAACTCATGTCACCTTTTTTTCCCCTTTTTTTTTTTTAAGGAAGGGAAGAAGAAATTTGACAAGGAGACAGAGAAGTATTACACAGTTTTGGAGAAGCACTTAAGCCTGTCTTCAAGAAAGAAAGAGTCACTTTTGCAGGAGGTAACTTGAATGTTCATTCACTGATATAAAATATCCACAACACACAGAAGGAAACCTTATTTTCAGATGATTTCTTTCACCTTTACCGAATGCTGTGATTATGCTTTATAGGCAGACACCCAAATAAATAAGGAAAGACAGATTTTCTATGACGCCTCGCTGGAATATGTTTTCAAAATCCAAGAAGTGCAAGAAAGGAAAAAGTTTGAGTTTGTTGAGCCGGTAAGACACACCTATTTCCACTTCTGCAGTACTATGAATGCAACTTTTGTTCTGGTAGATGAGAAATACGAAGAAGGTTTCCTCTTACTGAGAAAAAATTGCCACACTGCTTTTTAATCTATTACATCTTGTAACATCAGCAGGGTTGTTTCTCTGGAGCACATGCCTATCAGAAAGAAAATGACGATAACAGCCACATCCTGCAGCTTTTCAGCCTCTGTATATACTGCATGATAATGAGTGTTATTGCTTTTATACAACTCTTCAAACTGCCTCTCTTTCTCGCAGCTGCTGGCCTTCCTCCAGGGATTATTCACCTTCTACCACGAGGGTTACGAACTGGCACATGAGTTTGAGCCATATAAGCAGCAGCTACAGTTCAACCTCCAGAATGTGAGAGCTTTAAGATAACGTTAGCTGACAAAACAGTCTCACAGTGAGCCTATAAAAACATTATGTTTTTATATAAAGGCCATTGTGTAGTGCTAAGTGTGTCTTAAAATCGTTGATTGTGTGAATCAGACAGTCTGTGCAATAGAAGATCCAGTATTTATTATTGCATATGGAGGAAATTGTACTTTGGAGTCCAGTAATGTCCTTCTAGAATCAATAGACTGTTGTTTTGATGTTCCCTCTGAAGACAAGAAATAACTTTGAAAGCACCAGACAGGAAGTGGAGAATTTGATGAGAAGGATAAGGTCTGCAGAGCAGGACTTTAAAGCTCCAGGACAGTGGACCATGGAGGGCTTCCTCTATGTGCAGGAGAAGCGTGAGTATCCCCCTGAGCATGTCCGGGTCACAGCTAATATTTTTTGATCACTTTTTATTAATAAATTAAGAGATTTTTTACACTTGTTTTTTGCTAAAAGGCATAGGAGCGATATGTGGGGTTTTTAAAAAAACACTTTTTTTTAAACAATACATTTTTTTGGACATTAAGCTTACCAATGACTAAGAATGCCATATGAACAGTAATATTTAGAATGTAAAATAAATCAATAATTTCAAAATATTTCAATTTTAATTTATTCATGTGAAGGCAAAGCTGAAATACTCCAGTTTTTAACAGATCTGTAATATATTTAAATTCGTCACATGCACTAATGAGAACCTGTTTTTTTCTTGAAGGACCCTTGGGGTGCACGTGGAGTCGACATTATTGCACGTATGAGAAAGGCACCAAAATGTTTACGATGAGCAACTCTGAATTCAAATCTGGAGGCAAACAGGTACTAATTGTTCATTACTGAAATGATATTAAATGCTTAATTACTCATTACCATATTAAGATGTCTTTTGTCTTGCCTAGAATGGATTGATCATGAGTCCTCCCGAGATGTTTAAGCTGAAGTCCTGCATCAGACGGAGGACTGACTCTATCGACAAGCGATTCTGCTTTGACATTGAGGTGGTGGAAAGGTGTGTTCGCATCACGGGTCGCATGACATTCAGAGGAATTTGAGCGCTGGAGGAGATGAAATTTATGTTGTGTCTGTCTTCAGTCTATCATTTTTCAACACTCTCCTTCCTTCCTCTCCTTCTTTTCTCTCATAACTGAAGAGGTAACCCCTGTGAAGGGCTTGTGTTCAATTATCTGCAATGTTTCTATAAAGTCCATCGGTATGTTGCACTTTTGTTCTAATAATAATAAAATCTCTTTTATTAAAAACAATCTCCCTTCCCCTAAATGTGGAGCATTTAAGGTACTTGTTGCTATGTAACGGTGCTCTGAACATACTAAAACATTTAATTCCATCACTATAAAAACAACCTTAATTTCCATTTAAACATGTTGTTCTGTAAGTGAATATATTAATTAACAGCACTTTTGAGTTTTTTTTTTTAACTAGTGAATCAGTCTTTCTAAACATTTCCTCATCTGAGGCTTTACAATATGTTGTTAATATGTTTGTGCATTACCTCACTTGCCCACTAACCGATCCTCTGCACCCACACCAGTCCATCAGTTAACTCCTTTTGAGGCGAAAAGCTATTTTTGTAAGGAATTAATCAGGATGCTTTTATTTTAAACTGTTAAACTGTTGTTTCCGGCTAAAATACAAGTCCTCTATCCATAATATTGCTTTTCCAGTAAAGTCATCCCATCTGAATCAGGAGAGAAACATGCACAGATGGACTGCAAGTGAAAACATTCCAAAACAGTTCTAAACCAGTGCTTCCCAAACCTGTCCTGCTTGAAGGGGGTAGTACATTTTCAGCAAAATTTCATTTTCGGGTGAACTACTTCTTAAAATGAGTCCATTCATAAGTGCTACGGTTTCATATTCAAACTAGCTCTGGATCACTGGTTCTGAGTACCGCTAGTGACGATAACACCAAAGAAAGGTGTGTGTTTGTTTAATTTTGTGGTATCTGGCCCTTTAAGTCATTTCATTCATTCTGTCTGCAACCTCAGAGCTCATTTAAAAATGATTTCCTATGCCATGGCAGAGTTGGTAAATTGCAGCGAAGGAAAAACTGCTGCATAATACTGCTTGCATAATAACTCTGTTTCCTTTCTGCTGCGCTAGCATATGGATTTGGTTTGCAGGATTTGGAAACATTTCATTTATTTGTTAGCATGCTGCTTAGAACTCCTGGTTAGAAACGGATAAATATATAAAACAAAATGCTTAATTCTGATAAGTTACACTAGTTGTTGAGAGTTAATTTATCAGTGTGTCCCACAGGCATGGTATCATCACCCTTCAGGCTCTCTCTGAATCCAACCGAAGACTGTGGATGGAGGCCATGGATGGAAAAGAGCCGGTAAGAGCAACCGCTTAGCCTAAAAGAGACTCGGTTTGATTAATATATGTCACTTAACTGCACAAGAATTCTTTTTACTTCTTTAAGTCCTGATAAGGCAAATATAGACCACCTTTAGGCATGTGAATATTGTTGCACATGCTCTTTGAAATCTAGACAGTGGATAGTGTACACATAGACAGGAAAAAGATGACAGCTGAGAATTTACACTTCGGTAATGACTCTTTTGTTTTCACTCTCGTGCTGTCAGTTGATGGACTTAAACTCATTTGACCCTCGTTACAATGTTATTATTTAGCTGAGTTTGTGAGTTCTTATATACAAAGGATTATTAGTGCATGTATGTTTATATTGTGAAACTATAAATTGTATATTCGTCCCTATGACTTATTTTCTGTAAAGAGATAATGCATTTATTTATACACTTTAAATGAAATTTGTCTTTAGTGTGTTATAAACACATGCTGATTTCTTCTAGATTTACACCCTTCCAGCACTTTTGAGCAAAAAAGAGGAAAGTAAGTATATTCCTACGTTTATTTCATTGTCATTTAGGTGTAAATACAGTGAGATGGACAGTTTCATTTGGCCATTTGTGCTAATTTATAAGAATCAAAACAGTTCACCTGAATTGGCTTTATATTTATAACACACTCTGTGTCCACAGCATTCCTAAATGAAGCAGGCTTTAATTTTGTAAGGAAGTGCATAGAGCTTGTGGAAACAAGAGGTAAGTCTCTGCTTCTGACTTTCTATTTTCATGCAGTAATTTGTACATTTCTGTGCATTTGTTACATTAACAGTCAAATGTTTAGGGTCAATAAGACCTTTTTTTTGTATGAAATCTTTTAATAAGCTCAAATAAAATTGACCAAAAATTTCAGTAAGCCTTTTACAATGTTACAAAATAATTCTATTTCAAATAAATAGTACTCTTATATATAAGTTATATAAATATTTTAGTTTTTAATAATAATATTATTATAATATAATATGTAATATGTGTGTGTGTGTGTGTGTGTGTGTGTGACATGAGACATATTGAGCATTAGACTTTTTCAAAAAATCTTATAAATGGTAGAGGTCTGCATAAAAGCATGGCTTTTGTATTGCTGTAAATTGAATAATGTATATAAAATAATATAAGCATTGTCTTTTTCCATTAGGCATTAACACAATGGGGCTGTACAGAATAGGTGGAGTTAACTCTAAAGTCCAGCGACTGATGACCTCAGTGTTTGGTACAGTAACCTTTTTTCTTATAAAAACCTGATCAGTTTATATACATTAAGTATATGTACATGAAGACTTAAAAAAAATTGTTTGTCTGTTAGAAGTAGCTTTTACCAGATGTGTGTGTTTGAAGCCAAACTCTATTTAACACAAGTTCATTTGAACCTTCCAGCGGCCAAAGTTCCTGCAGATATGGACCTTGACCCAGACACCTGGGATAACAAGACCATCACCAGTGGCCTGAAGAATTATCTCAGGTTTACAAATAATCCCTGCAACCATTCATTTATTAAAATGGCATGTTATCAAGGAAAAACAGGAAGTCATTTTGTTCCCTTCAGGTGTCTGGCAGAACCCCTCATGACTTACAGACTCCACAAAGATTTCATCATGGCAGTCAGTGAGTGCTAGCATGTTCTTTGCTCTTTGAACTCCTCATCATCTCCATATGTGACTGACTTATTTAATAATTGGCTTGTTTTTTTTTTGTTTTTTTAGAGTCTGATGATCAGAATTACAGGGTCTGCGCTGTTCATGCCCTCGCCCACAAGCTCCCCGACAAGAATAAAGAGATGCTGGATATACTGATAAAACATCTACATGTGTATGTCACTGATTCCTCAAGTAGAAACCGCACGTCTAGTACATTTGTTCGTAAGTGCACTTGGAATTCCACATGGTGATGCTAACTAGGGTGTTTGTGCTGTTTTTGACAGGGTTTCCACACATAGTCAGAAGAATCTGATGACCGTGTCCAACCTGGGTGTGATTTTTGGCCCAACACTCATGCGCTCTCAAGAAGAGACGGTTGCTGCCATGATGAACATCAAGTTTCAAAATATTGTGGTGGAGATCCTCATAGAAAACTACGACAAGGTGATTGTTATAAAAGATTTCTTTTTCAAATAAATGCTGTTGAACTTTATATTCTTCAAAGAATCCTGAACATTCATCATATTCCAAATACTCCAAATATCACTTTTATGTAGTTTTGCTCATCTGCTCTCAAAAACACTCCCACTTGGTCTTTTATTTCTTAGATATTTCACCAAGCTCCAGATCCTAACGTCCCTCTGCCACAGCCTCAGTCTCACTCTCAGTCTCGTGCCAGTGCCCGCCGCAGCAAAGCCATCTGCCTGTCCTCAGGGTCCCGCAAATCCAGAGGCCTCTACACTCCCACCCTGTGCCTGGCTGATGCTGACAGTGAGTGTTCTCCAAAAACATATACAAGTCCCTCTCTGTGAGTGTCAGCCTAACCCGTTCTCTCCATCAGGTGACACGTTCAGCAGCAGCCCGAGTAGCACTCCCATGGGCAGCATGGAGTCTCTCTCGTCTCACTCTTCAGAGCAGAACAGCTGCTCTAAGACCGGTTCCCCATCATGTGCCAAACACAAGGCATCAGGCAGCCTGTGCTGGGCAACTCCATCTCCCTCCTCCAACGGCCCCAAGAGCCCTGCTTGCACCACCAGCCCTGATTCCAGCTCCAAAGAGGACGCCAACAAGACTGATGGAGAATGGGAAGAAGCGCTGAGCACAAGTCCAGGCGATCGAAGCTCTCCAGCTTCAGAGCTCCTCCATAGAACCCTAGGAGAGACTCTAGAGGATCATGGGGAAGAACGACACGGTCTGTCCACCTGCTCTTCTCTGACTTCACTCCACATTTCTGAGGGTAAGAACAAATATGCGTCTCTGCCTTTTTTGCACAACGTGGGGTGAATTCACTAAAGGCTGTGTCACACTAGGCCAGGAATTGGTGTGAGAGATCACTTAGCAAACTATTGCACAAGACTTGCAAGTTTCTATATCCACAATGCCAATCCTTGTTTCCTTCTTTGAATGATAAAAAAAAGACTACTGCCACATGCTGGTGTAGATAGTCGTTTTCTCATGCAAGCGCATAATGTAAATGCTTGTTGGCTTTAGTCTTTTAGCAACTTTTTAGACCAGGTGCATGCAACGTGAGGCGACAACACTGTTGAGTTTTATCAGCTGTAGTTCTTTGATGTTGCTTTGGTTTTTAGAACCAAATAAACAATGGCATCAGGGACTCTTCATGCAGTTTGTACTTTGTCAGAAATACTTGAGAAGAAACGATCTGTGATGTGGTTTTTATATTGGTTACTCTCAGGTTTTAGAAGCTGTCACGGCTCGATTCAGAGCCTGGTGTCTCGCAGTCAAAGAGACAGTCTCAAGTCCCTCCATCTGCCGGAGCTTCCTCCTAAAGCGACACTGAGATACAGAGCTGACTCCTCAGCCAGCAATGGCTACCAGAAACCAGGATCTGTGTAAGCAAGAACCTTCTCACTGATCTTCTGTCATAATGTAAAACCAGTTTGTTAACGCTGATCTCTATTGATGCATCAACTGTGCCATGCTTCTTCCTCTCCCAGTGTGGCCTCGCGGGCAGCGATCTTTGAGAGTCCTGTGATTTCTCAGCCCACAACAGGAAGGTAAGTTTTAGCTATTCTTATTAAATATTTCCAGGCCTCAATGGAATCTTCCTTTTTTTTTTTCTAGCTGAGTAAGACAGAACAGTTGACTGCCATTATGAGATATCAGTTATTTTGTATCTGTTCTATGTTCTGTTCAAAAGTGTGGTGTCAATAAGGAAAAAAAAAATGTTTTATATTGTGTTTAGAAATAACTTTTCTTTTCTTTTCTTATAAATGACAGGCATTCAAATATTGTGTAATATGAATTGAATTTCTATTTCTGCAGTTGTCTTGTCAGTAACTTTGTCTTTGGTGTTTGTTTTACAGGGAGGCTAAAGCTTTGTATTCCTGTCAAGCGGAGCACAGTCATGAGCTGAGCTTCCCACAGGGGGCGCACTTCTCTAACGGTAACCACGCTGCTTCTGTACTGTATCTAAGGATAATTATTGAGCAGTACTGTACTTTTTGTGGTCTTGAGGTCTGTGTAGAATGTTGCGTACTCATTTCTGCTGTATTTAACCCTTCATGTCCATGCAGTCTATCCCTCAGTGGAACCTGGCTGGCTTCAAGCGACATATGATGGCAGAACCGGACTCATCCCAGAGAATTATGTGGCATTCCTCTGATGGGGCTGGAACAGGCAAAAGCAAAGTCCATGGTATCCATGGTAATCATTTCTGCAAAAAAAGGGATCATTATATGCCTTACTGTATGTACATAGTTTTTGTGTAACGTTATAACCAGAGCATTAACTGTTGCGTATGATAAAGTTTATTCAGGATGTAAATATCACCTTTATCTTAAATGTACTGTAGATTGTATTTCGATCTAGGTACATGCGGTTGACTGTATTAACACATTTCTGTATTTATATGTGGCCCACAATATATTTTAAAACATAAGCTCATAACGCTCTGAATAGTGTTGCGGTACGGCTCTGAAGGAATCTATGGATTTATTTTATATAGACTAGCATTTGATTAGTGACTATATTAAGTAGCAGAAGATAATGCATTGCCCAATGTGACGTTTGTGAAATTCAAAAGGTGTATGGTAGATGCAGGTCATCTTTCATTTTAGTAATTGCTAAATCTGTTAGGTCAATTCATTTTCAAAATGAGTTAGCACTCATTGTTATTCCATACAATTTCAAAAGGTTATATAGAAAATCGGTACGTCTTAGGAGTGAATGCTTTTAATAAGAACCTTTTTGTGCCCTTTTCCAAATTTAAACAAAAAATGTCTTTAATGAACTGACTTTACGAGCCAAATATGTTTCTTATATAATGCAAACGTATTTTATTTTACTAATGTACTGTCAGCATTGTGGCATTTGGTAAAACGATGTAACTAAAAGTGTTCTTGTTTTTGCTTATACTGAATATATTTGTTGTAATATGGTGGATTTTGTCTTTATGAAGTACAATCAAAAACAAGAAAATACTTCTGACAGGGTTAAATATTGTAAAGATGCTCTTAGTTGCAATTAGTTCTAGTTTGTGTTCACAAAAATGCAGTTCTGCTGTATTTTATTTTACACTGGTTTGGCATTTCTGTATGTTGAAATGGAAAAAATATATATGTTACACAGATTGTAGTACTTAACGTCATTTACAAAGTAATTTAATGTCTGCTAATTTTCGGTTAAACTATTAAAATGTCAGTTTATTTACTGATTGGGTTCCTTTGGGTGTGTTTTGACTTCTTTTGATCTATCTATCCATGCATTCATTCATTCATTCATCTATCTAGTTATATATCTATGTCTATTTTTCTATTAATCGTTCTGTTGCCACCTCAGTTCTAATCTAAAAGGACTTTTTTTAGAATGTTCTTACAACATTCTAAAGAAGGCCTATTTACTCACATTCTATGTCCGGGAAGTACATGAAAAATCACATTTTTGTGACTTCAATCACTGTGATCAATAAATGTGTTAGCAGTCAGTCCCAAAGCATGATACACAGTGTAATTCCCCTAACTTGCTTTTCGGTTTTTTTGTGGGCTGATGTGCACTTTGAACAGTAATGAGATGCTTATCTCTGACACTGTAACAGGGACCCAAACAACAATGTCCATATAACTTAGATTCCAGTAGTGACCAGCCAAGAAAATTCCAGAATTTAAATAAATATCATGACTAATAGACAGTGCAACATGTGAACAGCAGTAGGTTTTTCGAACACATTAAACGTCATACTAGCTTTTATATTTAAAATCAACTCTTATACTGATTCTGGAAACACTGCGTTCTTATTTTTCCATTCTATCTGGAGTGTTTTGTGAAACTTTTTTTTTAAAACAATTCTGACTGTGATGCTTCAAATGTGTGTAAAGGTTCCTGAATTCTTCAGTTCAGCTTTACTGCAACCTTTTGAACAAAACTTCTCGTTACACAATGGAGAAATGAAGCATATTACATAAAGAGCGCCTGTGGAGAAAAAGGATTTTGACATACTAAAAAAGTCACAAAGGAGAATCTTTAGTCTGTGTACATACAGAACTTTATGAAGTCTACAGATTATATATCTGACAATGACCTTTTAGGAATAAAGCTACAAAATCTGTCACTGGAGCAGTTCTTTTTCAAAAAGGTCAACTGTGTACTCCAATACGGTGAATAATACAAATGTACCCTTTGAAAAGGTGCTGCCCCCATGACAGCTTTTGTGCCTTTATCACATGATCATGACATTTGACATTAAAGGTACTTTCCAGCAATAGAAAAGTGTTCATCTAGCAATGTTACTTTCTTTTATTCTTTAGGTTTAGCATTTTTTCATACATGGACGTGTATTTATTTAATTAGTAAAATAGATACTAAGAGAGGTATAAAGAATTAAGATTTGTTATTATACATTTATGAAAACTAATTATATATATATATATATATATATATATACATATATTCTGCTATAAATTGTAATTGTAAATTAGAGTACTTACTGACCAATTTTTTTTTGCATTTTTATCATACAAAAAAAAACATTCTGTAATGTATTACCAAAAACGGAAACAGAGAATATAATTTCTTCACAGTCATGGGAAGATCAACAGCTGTTTTTTGTTCTGTTAACCCAGCAGGCCAAGGCAGAGAAGCATGTGACATCACATGTAGTCCTTGTGCAAAATGTCTTGCTTGATAAATAGTTGATGATATGCTTCTGTAAAATAACGCAGTCGCCTGGCTTCTTTAATGAGATTTAAGGATCAAGCAGTCCTGCGAGAGATTTTTTTCAAGTGTCCTCACTAGCGTTGCCAGCTCCTCCATGTTGTGAGACTTTTCCTCCAGCAGCTCATAGCGAAGGCTTGAAATGTCCTGCTTTATCTCCTTCAGTTCACCTGCAACACAGCAGCCTTATGTATTGGTAACACTATATTTAAGGTGTCCATGTAAAACAATGTGACATGCAAGTAACCCTTATCCTTATCCTAACTGTAACATAGTTAATAAATAATACTTATCACTTTAATGTATAACTACACTGTAACAAGGACACATGAAAATAAAGTGTAACTTTATTTATATATTAATCATACAGCTTTCTTTGATACACAGCTGTTTCAGACACAAAACTACCTGTGATGGAAGGAATATGCTGGAACATCAAAAATTATGCGAGTTGGAACAGGACAGATGTATTTTGCATTCAAGTAAATATTATTGGGATAACATTAATGTTGAAATTCTCAGGAAATATATTTACGCTACGCCAGAAAGATGTGCTGCTATTATTGCTTCAAAAGGTGGACATACCAAATATTACAATTAATGTGCTCAGAACAACCAGCTGCATGTTTTATGAAAATTATTAAATTAAATCATGTGTTGGAGGCAAAGAAATGGTCAGTATATTCTAATAATTTTACCACCACTGTATATATTGTGTGAGTTATTCCTTTTATGAAAGATTAAATCCTCTCACCTTCATTAACCTCATCGCACTCTTTGTCATTTTGGGCTTTGATGATATATCTCTTAACAAGACGCTTCATAATTTTCTGTACAGATAAAATGCAGTAAGTTATAGAACCATATTCAGATTTGCAATAAACATTACATGTAACATAAAAATGGAAGTAAACATGCCTGATATCGACTGGAGCTAGAAAGAGATTTATCCTGGCACCTTTTGCTCTGTCCCAGCTGAATAACAATCCAACAAATCACAGGACCAATATAAATGGATTCGTTTATTATGTGTCAAACTGGATTTTCTCACCGTAATGTAGAATTAGAAAGGATTTTTCTCACCTCACTGAGCTCAGAGCCCTTCATAATGGCTTTGTGTTTGTTGAAAATCTTCTGCAAAAGACCCTTAGCCCCCATAACTAGACCTAGAAAAGATTTGGGACTGGGAACCAAGTTAAAAGGCACAGGGAGAGTCCGGCCCTCCTCAAAATAGGTGAACCAGAGCTTGGCCCGAGCGAACTTCCACTCTACATCTGCATCATCCTGTAAGAAGCCAGGAAACACTGTTTTGGATGCTTAAAGCGACAAGTGAATAAATACAGAGACACAGAGATTTGTGATGTGAATAAAAATGGTTTAGTTCAGTTAAAACTGATTACTAAGCAGTCAAACTAATTATCCCATTATAAAGAGATAAGGGTTTTTTTTTTTTCATAATATGCAAAAACTCTACACTAGGGTGCTACGTCAGCACAAAGTCTTATATACAGATTTACAGATTCCATGTCAGCAGATTTATCATGTCGGCAGCTCTACAATGAAATATCAAGACATGAGCTAATCAAGTACCTCAATTTCCTGAAAGGAATTGTTGATCATAGCAATGAGCATGTTGAGTAGGACGATGACTACTGTGACATTGTAAACTCCATAAAGAACATAACCAATGTTCTCGATGAACTTGTGTCCATTGTTCACGACTACTGATTTGACCTCAGAAAGGCCAAATATTGCCCAAAACAATGTTTTGAAGCTTTCCTCTACACTACAGAGACACAGAGAGAAGAACAACCTTATTTTCTCATAAAAAGTGCATTTATTTTGCCAACTACTACATGTTCATGGATCAATTAAAAGCATATTTAAACTAGCGTTAAAACAATTTAAATTTTTTTTAAGTTTTTGAAAGAATCTGTTTACACAAACATTATTTGTGGTCTATTACACTTATTGTTGACTGAGCAATAATAGAAGGTGTTATTATTGTAATATTATGCACTTTGTGCTGTAATAATTTTCTCATCTGTGAATGAGACATGAGGTAATCTTACAGTGTTGCAATGAACCCTTCACTGACGCCGTCCCTTATCATGTCGCTGGCTGGCATCTGAGGAAGGAGTGTGGGATCTTGCTTTCAAAGCTAGCTTGCTATTGCTAGCATTTCCGAAATTGGCTACCCTACCTTTAATGGGCAAAATCACCGTGACTGTATTTCTACTCACGTTGTGAAAGCTTCGTTCTGTTTAGCGCCCCGATAATAAGAGTAGAGGTTGAACATTCCAATCATGAAGGCCAGGAAGACAAGGATGAAGATAACCATGAACTTGAAGATGTCTTTCACGGTTCGACCCAAAGATATCTGCAGTGGTCCAAAGCTCTCGTTTGCCGGCAGGATGTACGCAATTCGAGAAAAGCTCAGGACCACTGCAATTGCGTACAACCCCTCAGAAACTAACTGAGGATCAGATGGGAGCCAGTAGATCCGAGCTAAAAAAAAAAAAAAAGACATTTAGCCAGAAATTCTATGTTGTAATTTTGTGTAACGAAATCTTTCCTAACTTGACAGGAACATTACTCACCCAACTGAAAGTATGCCACCTCAGAAGGCAATGTAACATTGGTTAAATCAGTGTAGTGCTCATCCACATAGCATTGTGCTGCCGATGCATGCCAGAAGGCCATTATCCTTGAGATGAAGGATGCCACAAAAATGGCCAACATTCCAAAGTCTAGCAAGTTCCAAGGCTCAAGCAGATATTCTCTTGGACCTTGGGACCAGATCTCTTTGCACTCTGCCCAAATCATCCCTGGGTGAAAGACATTGAAACACAGAAATGAATGTTGCAACATGCAGTTTGTCTTGAGACATGCAATTGAACTATACACTTTGTTCACTAAATACAGATTGCAGCTGAGTTGTAACCTTTGACAAGTTAAAAATCAGTCCGAAACAAACCTATGACCCATGAAATGATGAGCATTTCCATCCACGTAAAGGGAGTTGTTTTCATACGAAACAGCTGCGTCGGATAGTCATGAAAGGTCATATTTGGAAGCAGCTTTGTCCCATCAAAGCGGTCTGCAGCGTTCATGACCAAAAGGCCAAGGAAAATAGTGAAGGAGGCCGCGTGTGCCACAAACTTAAGGAAAGGGCCACGCATGATCTTTCCCATCTGTTGATAACAGCATTTTTTACTGATTGGGATTAACAAAAGATTTCATGTCCTGTGGATACATTCTTCTGTTGTATATTTGTTCATTACTGCTTATCAGCCTGATATGCTTATCAACGTTACTGTGACTCATAGGATATGCTGGATATTTTAAGCATTGCTATAATTTACAACCATGGGAACAGTCTTACTGAGCAACGATTTCATTGAATGATTCATGTTGAAGCCATTACTTACAATACTTTAGACATGTACTGTATGCTCGAAATGTAATACAGTAAAACCAGAAAAACCTGGTTTTATTAGGAAGTAAACAGCATACCTTTGTGTGAGAGTACTTACTTTGCTGCATGGTGCCACCCAATACACCATTGCTAGAAAGGGTAGTCCGATTGCAACACCCAAAACCACCAGGAACTTAATGGCGGTGGTCTGCTGCCTGAGTCCGGGCAGGTTTTCGTACCATATTGATAAGAGCTGTTGTTGACAGTTAGGATGGGCCACAAACTGTTTGGGACAAATAAATTAAAAGTAGCATATTGAGATAGAATACCTGTTGAAAAAAACAGCTTGTGCTGGTTAGAGGTAGCTGGTTTGAGCTTGTTTAAACTGGTCCTGGTTGACCAAACTAACTTCTACTCAAGACCGGCTCATAACCAACTCAGAACCAAGTTAAACCAGCTGCCATGCTTCGAAACATAACTAAACTGATTTTTCAACAGGGATTTGATTTTTGTGCATTTACCTTTTTCAGTTCGTACTTTATTGCGAGTTTTAATCGAATGAGGCTTGGTCGTCCAAGCACTTCTAAAGTATCATCCTCTTCACCGTTCAGAATGGCTTCCACTTCCTCTGTACTCCGACACAGGTCCAGAAGCCCCACGACAAAGTCTTTGCATTGCATAGAAAGTTTCCTATATTCATTCTGAGGAAGATAATCATTACACAGAACGTGCAGTCTTTTTACACTTCTAAAGGAATAGTTCAATCAAAATGAAAATTCTGTGAAAATGCTTCTGCGGAACACAAAGAAAAGTATTGAAGAATGTACAGGTCGCCAAGCTTCAAAATTACATTAAATCATGAAGTAAGTCTATTTCATTCATGGTTTGACACACAATAGTTAATAGCAAACTGCAAATGCAGTATTTGAGATTTTTTGTGAAAAAGTATGCAAAACTTAATAATTTCAGTCTGTATGACTAAATGTGAAATGTGTAAACTGGCCAATACATTCTTCTGGGTTGTCATAAAATCACATAATTTTCATGTTTGAGTGAATTATCCTTTTAAATGACAAACACGCCTAGTTGCCACTAAGACTTAATTACTGTACCTTAAATTCTTTTTCAATATTGGCCAGGGAGGCCAGCTCATTGCTGAGCTCCAGGGCAGCCAACACAGGATCCTGATTGGACAGAGAGAGGTACGACGAACTGGCCAATCCCCTGTAGGCATTGATGCGCGAGCGGGAGTGCGAAAAAGAATCGTACTTTTGATGATAATTGCATGTGTCGCAGGCACAAAAGTAGTCATGCGGCTGCTCAATGTGAGCACCCTTTCCCAGGAGAATGTGCACGATCTCGTATTCGTGACAATGAGATGCTAAAATGATTGGAGTGACGTCATGAGAAAAGCGAGTGCCATCTTCGTCGTACGCAAAAAAGTCATCGTGCATTGGAGCCTGACTGGGGCTCGCCGTGAGTCTTTTGGAGTTGGCGAAAGCTTTGTGGCTCAAAATGGCCTCGACGATCCTGGTGTATCCTTTGCTGATGGCCAACAAAAGTGCATCACCAATACGCGACAGGTTGTCTTTCTTCAACAAGAGCTCTGTTACTTCTAAGTGCTCGTTTGCCACCGCCAGCTGCAATGCATTCTGGCCCATGTAGTCCACACAGTTAACGTCCAGCTCAGGGATTTCCTCAAGCATTCGGCGCACCACAGGTATGTTTCCATACTCGGCGGCATCAAGGAAACGCTCCTCTACTGGGGTTAGGCTGTTGGGATGGGCATTGAACATGTAGGCTGCACCTCGCACCGCTTGCCTTCTGCTCTTGGGTAAGGCCTGTCGGGCCAGGTTCTCACTATGGTTAAAACAGATCAAAACATGTACTGTCTGTGGTGTCGTCTATTTGCAAAAATGTTTTTAAGTGTTAGTATTCACACCCCTTAAGTTATCTTAATCTTCCAAAGATTGCATTTTCATTGTTATTTTTCATAATACTTTATACAAGATCTATAGAAAACATATTGATGTATATTTATTTAAAAACAAATATATAAATGTGTTATATAAAACTTTAATTACTAATCTATATATTAAAAAATATATATAAAAACATAAATGAATGCTGTATTATTATATTAATAAATATATGATCACAATATATATTCATGCTTGTAAAGTGTAATGTTGGGAAGCAAATGTGTATTTAAAAAA
>JAUMHG010000024.1:2150115-2164113 GCA_032359395.1 Enteromius anoplus
GAAAACAATAAAACGTAAGTCCATAGACTCTTTCCAACTTTTTATTCCTCCTCATCCAACACGCTGAACTTCAACAAAACAACACTCCTCACACTCCCCCAGTCTAAAGTGCGCTTGCCCTTGCCCGTCTACGGCAAGCCCCGAAGGGATAAATGCATTACCCACACACATATACATATCACGAGTGCCTGTGCATCTAACATTAGCACCATATAATAACTTTAAATTAAGTCTGTTACAAATATATCAGTAAAAACAGTTATATTGAGAATTTGGGGGGCACCTATCGTGTCCTCTTGGCGGTGCAGAAATGCTCCCTCACTAGAATGGTTTTCCGCGCACTAGATCTGAAACTAGGCTATTTGATACAGTTTCCGTCGTATTAAACACTTACTTGCCTAAAAATACTATTTTTTTCGTGCACCCCCCCCCCCCCCAACAAAATCGATATCTCTCTCTATATATATGTATGTGTGTGCGCGCACGTGATGTTGGAATTTGAAATTACTGTTCCAGCGTGACGTCATTTCCTCCCTCAGCTGCTTGTGGGAAGAAAGGACATTCCGCACTGTTAACGTAAGCAAAATAGAATTTCTCTCTTAGCATCGGTGAGTTGGTGTTTTTTTAAACCTTAGTTGGTCAACATCAAGATTTAATCACATGTAACAGGTCTTGATTTCGACATTTCAACAGAAGAACAGCTTTGTCTGCTATTACGCACAGAGTCTTAGGTAAAATGGCAGCGTCACGGAAACGGTTGGCTGCTACTGCTAAGAGATTTTCCCCGGTTTGCACACTTGCGTGGCAGGAAAATATTCGTAGGTTCAGTGTTGGCGAGGTTTTTGCTTTGATTTGAATACGTCAAAGACCACAAATAGAAGACAAGGTGGAAGAACATAGAAACTAATGTACATTTTTTTACCACTCGGTGGAAATCATTTATATTCATTGGTTTGTTTTAATCAGTACCAGTCTACTTATGAGACAGGTTTTGTTTTTACATTGGTATTAGGGTAAACCTTCAAGTTAATTTAAGTATTATTTCAGAGAATGAAACTATATAAAGGAACCTCCCAGTTTCTAGTTAATACTTACGAGCGAGGAAGTGACAGTAACTGCAGTGGTGTATCTAGGGCGGAGGTGTCATATTTGACTCGGATGATCAAATTAAAACGGATGAAAAGTAAGCCACGGAACTATTGCTTTCAGTTTATGATGAATTAATACTATCTACTTATCTGCAGAGGTCGCTAGGTTTCCAATCCTTAATTTCAGCCCACTCTAATGTGAACATTCAATAAAATTAGAATGAGTAAATGACCAAAAGAAAATTGTATTTTCCTGTCAAAATGGTAAACAGATTATCATTTTACTAAGTTGATAGCGAAGGGACCTTATGTTATTGTATAAAACTTTACTATAATTTTTAGGTTTAATTTTTGAAGTTAAATAAAACATTTAGCTAAACATAAAATTACAGTTCTTTTTAATGGATTTTTGCAGTTTTTATTTTATAAGTTACACCACACAACAATCTCATTTTGAGCAGTTTGTTTAGAGAATTAGTTCTTATAGCCTAGCTAAAACTAATGTCCTATAATTAGTCATTGTCCTTCTTGAGATAAAACCATCACATCAGAGGGAAAAAAATGCTTGCAGTCATGTCAACTTTTAATTTATTAGATTTTCATTCCTAATTTGTAAACTTCTAATAGAAGACACTTATGTTTAACTGTACCATTTTTGCGTATTATGTTGGGATAAGCAAGACATTCATTTAAACGTCTAAACTAATTCTGATTCTCTGTGTTGTTTTCAGGATCCTGCATCATTGGGAAAGGAAGCACATTCCTCCTACGTCGACCTTTCATCTATACAAAAGTTGACTTCATTTTTTTAATAAGATTATGTATTCAGTCATGGACGACTAGACACTCGTCATGGGGTGTCCAGCAGAGTAAAAGGCTTGAATGGGGACATCGTTTGCTCCCATTTTTTATGTTTTTACGTTGTATTTCATATTGACTTTATGTTGAGGCTCAAAGAAATCACCATTTTTCATTTAAAAATGTGTTTTGCTCAGTGTAGCTGTGGTGTAGTTCTTAGTGATCCAGGATGAGCTTTTTAGAAGAATAAACTTCAACCTACTTCTTCAGTTAGCCAACTTTGTTTGACGTGGCATGTTTTATGCATCACATTATGTTCGTGGCATTTCAGTTCAGGGCACGTGGTATCAGTTTTGTCAAGGTCTCTTTTGTGTAATGTTGTGAATGTTGTAAGCACATACGTTTTTTTTCCACAAGGGTTTGTTTGTCTTGTTCCCATTCTATATCCTCTGGGAGTTCAAGCCTTTCCCTCTGCTGGACATCCCTTTCCCCAAATTTAAAAAAATGGAAATTATACAAAACAGTGCTTTCTTGAGAGGTTTGTGCCACAATAGCGCCCCCGCAGATTTGCAATACGACAATTCATCAGAACTCTTTCGCATATCCACATATGCTAAGTTCCCCACCACTGCGCCAGTGACAGAGAGGAGTCTTGCTCGAGCGGGCTTTTATTACACTGGAATAGGTGACCGTGTCCAGTGTTTCCGCTGTAATGTCTCTGCTGACAGCTGGCAGTCCGGTGACTGCCCTGCCGAGCGCCACAAACAGCTGTCGCCCAACTGCAGCTTCATCCAGAGTTTACCTGCCACCGCAAATCTCCTGTCATCTTCACACTCCGCTTTTTCCCCTCTTCGCAATGTAGCCATCCTGCAGCTGTCCGCTCCTGCGACCACAGGGGTGTCGACTACTACGGCATCAACTTCAGGCCAAACAGAGGAGCAGGTGGGTTACCTAAACATGGGATTCAGCAACCTGGCTCCCTCCAGCCCCATTTCCTCCCGTGGGGTGGAGGACATGTCTCACCAGAGATCACCGGCTTGTCATAATCCCAGTATGCGTCGAGAACAGGAGCGCCTTGACACGTTTCAGAATTGGACTCTTGCTACAGTAACTCCAGCTGAACTGGCCAAAGCTGGTTTCTACTACCTTGGCCAGGGCGACCGGGTGGCTTGCTTCAGTTGTGGCGGCCAGCTTAGCAAATGGGAACCAGGAGACAGGGCAGTATCTGAGCACCAGAGGCATTATCCCAACTGCCGCTTTGTTCGAGGTGACCGTGCAGATAACGTGGCGTTATCTGGCGGAGGCCTTTCCAATGTATCCAACTCGGCAATGCAACAGTGCGAAGAACGACTGCTCACGTTTGTCAACTGGCCCTCAAGAATACCTGTTCGGCCAGACCAGTTGGCTAAAGCTGGGTTTTACTATGTTGGTAAGATTCTTAATAACATTACAAATCATTCAAGGTTTAACTTGAGTTCTTAGATCCTAATGCTTAGGAGTATTTATTTTTTTTGGTAGGTCGCAACGATGACGTGAAGTGCTTTTGTTGTGACGGTGGACTTAGATGTTGGGAGTCTGGTGATGATCCATGGGTAGAACATGCGAAGTGGTTTCCAAGGTAAATAGAATTTGCATAGTTTTCTGTCCTATGATGACATTATGGGAATATTAATTAATTGCACATGCATGTTCTTCTAGATGTGAATACCTGTTGCAAGAAAAGGGCCAAGAATTTGTTCATCAGATTCAAGCAAGATTTCCAAGACTATTTGAACAGGTATGTGAAAAATACTGGTCCTTTGTTATTTAAACAATGCATGCTGATGGATATCTTACCTAGTTTACATGTTTTACAGCTTTTGACTAATGGAGATACCAACTCGAGAGAATTTGTTGATCCACCTGGTGAGTTGATGTCAAGCTAATTTCCTTTACATTTAGTCATTATTTTGTATTTATTCATTTTAGTCAAGTTTACTAAAGTAGATTAAATAAGTGTTTTCTCAACCGTTTAGTTGTACACTTGGGTCCTGGAGAAGACCGTTCAGAAGATGCAGTGATGATGAACAATCCTGTGGTGAAGTCTGCTTTAGAGATGGGATTTGAACGTACCCTGGTGAAGCAAACGGTCCAGAGCAAAATTCTTACAAGTGGAGAGAATTACAAAACCGTACAAGAATTGGTTTCTGATTTACTAAGTGCAGAAGATGAAAAGAGAGAGGAGGAGCGAGAGCTTCTTGCTGAAGAGATGGCTTCGGGTATTTCTACAATATGTATTTTCTACCAACTATCTAATGATTCAAGAGTTTGGGTTGACTGAATCTAACACTCATTGGGTTTCCTTACAGATGGTTTTACTTTCCTTAAGAAACATCATGCTGCTTTGACACAGCGTCTAAAAAGCGTCCAGAGCTTAATGGATCATCTTCTGGAGGAGAATGTCATCTCACAGAAAGAGTATGACACTATTCGTAATTGCACTTCAGTCAAGCAGCAGACAGGGCAGCTCATTGATTTGGTCCTGTCGAAAGGAAATGCTGCAGCAGAGGTTTTCCGCAACTGGATCAAGAAGAACGATGTGTACCTGCTCAGAGAATTAATGGGTATGTAATAAATGAATCAGATATGAGATAGTGTCTGTACATTTTCAGTGTTACATGTTGTTAGTCTGTGTCAGTGTGCAACTGCACGGCCAGTAGCTAGGAACACTTGAATCACTAAAAAACAAAAAAAAAGGTGATGCCTTTTGTAAAGATCCTAAAATGAGCAGGGACAAATCCACATCAAACAGAATCACTACATAATATTGACAACCAATTTTTATTTTTTTGTTCTTACTGCAATTTCAGCCCAGACAAATGAAGCTGCATCACCGAGTCAAGATCTTTCAGGTATATTCAAACATGAGAAAAGGTTTTCTTTTGATTTTGCCCCTTTTTTATCTCTAGCCATCACACTAAGGGAATCAGTTAGATCCCACTCTGAAACACAGAGGTTTTATAAAGTGATTGATTGTTTCCGTCATGTTCACAGATTTGCCTATGGAGGAACAATTGAGGAGACTTCAAGAGGAGCGCACATGTAAAGTTTGCATGGACAAGGAGGTCAACATTGTCTTCATTCCATGTGGTCACTTGGTGGTATGCAAAGAGTGTGCGCCTTCTTTACGCAAGTGCCCCATATGTAGAGGATTGGTCAAAGGCACGGTCCGTACTTTCCTATCATAAAATAAACCCTTTGACACGTAAAAAAACCTATTTAATCATATTCTTGAAATGAATAAAACCATAAAACTGAGCAAATGGCTGATGCTTGATCTTTTTAATTCATTAACATATTGTCTTCAACAAATACAGTGTACAGAAATATTTCCATTTCAAGATTCTTCTCATTTAATAGTATCTGTTACATTTGATTTCAGATTTTTCAGTAATTATTAATCACAATCGGTAATTTACATGTAAACGGTAGAGTAAAAGACTCATTTGTTTTAAATGTCCAGGTCTTGAAGGTTACCCCAGCTTGGACCCACTTTGACTTTTACTCTGAGCCTAACATACAGTTTCACAACACTCTCCATTTCTCGCTTCATAATCTGTGCAACCTGTAAAAACCATACTATTTAAACCTCACCACTCAACGTTTTTATAGTCCAAGGTAAATGTAAAAATTAGAAGAGTCTTAATTACCTGAATGACATCTTCCTCTGCGACCTCATAGATGAGTTCATCGTGCAGCTGAAGAATAAAAAAGCCTCCTCGAGAAGGTCTACACTGATTTCTGTGCCTACCACCTGAATAGAACATTACACATTAAATTCAGATCTCACATTTATTGGTGCAAATGCTATAATATGAAGTTAGTCATACTCAATCTGATTGGAGGGTGTTGATGTGATGTGGGAACTCCAGGAAACGCTGCCTCCAATCTGCGCTGGATGTTAATGGTTGCTAACTTGACAATGTCAGCAGCAGAGCCCTGCACGGTCGTGTTTACCGCCTGTCGCTCTGCCTAAAAAATGAGGACCGAAATGAAATACTAATACTACTACAGGTAAATTCTAATCGAGGGATCAGGAAGACTTACATGAGACTTTATGTAAACATTTGTGTCTTTTATTCCAGGCAAAAAACGCTTCCTGCCAAGTAATGTCTGCACATACCCATTTTTCCCACATTTCTGAACAGTTTCCCGCAGAAAGTTCTGTATGCCTTTTAGTAAAATAAGAAATGAAATGTTAGCATCATTTCATTTTTTTAAATCAGCCACCAATTTTAAACAGCCATTTACCAGTGTATCTGGATTTAAACGTCTCAATGTAACAAGCAGCATCATTCTCTTCGATGCCCATTTGTTCTCCAAGAGACTTAGCTCCCATGCCATAGATTATCCCATAACAAATCTATTGACAAAAATTTTAAGAGTTTAGTGACAACAATTACAATTTCAATCATTTGCAAGAGATAATGCGCCAATGAATACTGCATAGTTATTTGCTTTAAAAAAAACCTGCTTTTTAGAACGCTTGTACATGGAAATTTATGTAAATATATTCTAAAGTTGCAAACCTGTTTTGCTTGTTGCCTCATGTTATCATCAACTGAAGCAGGGTCCACCATTTTCCACTCTGCTGCTATGCTTTTAAACACATCTTCACCACTGTTGAGCACATGGAGAAGACGCCTGTCCCGGGACAGATGAGCTAAAATGCGGAGCTCCAACTGTGAGTAATCAGCAGCCAGAATCAGACCTCCTGAAGACATGTACAAGATTAAAACAGGTTAATGTGTCATAAATCTGTTTATATAAGGAAACAGAGATCCCTATAAATTATCCCCTCTTTACCCATACCTGAAAAAGGAACAAAAGCATGCCTCATGCTAACAGAAAATGGCATCCCTTTTTCTGGTGATTCGTCTGATACCTTTAAAAGCGGTGCCAACTGCCGGTTTATCTTTGATCGTTTACCCCTGAAACAAATAAACATAATTTTAAACATGTGGATTTCGCTATATAGAATACAAAAAGGTGAAAAACACTGCAACAATATTAGACTTTACCATGTTTTGCTTGCACCATTCTGTGATGGTTGACTTTCTTCTATAAATGTTGGCATCTGAATTTCAAAATCTTTTGGGACATTTTGAATGTTCGGTTCAGTAAAGCTCACGCGCCCTACATTTGAGAGTAAGATTCAAGCATTCAAATTCTGTCACAAGATGCAGCATATATAAAGTTAAAAGGTAATTCCCTCATGCTCCACACCTGTGGCGGTGTGCGACTGTGAGATTGAATGTATCCTGTCCATCTTCAGAGATGAGTGCCACTTCTTCTCTCGTTGCAAGGGGAAAACCACTTTTGTCAAAGCATTCGTGATCCTTCTCCACTCAAGAATAACACCTGGTAACTGATGCAGTGGCTTGAGCTTTTCTAAAACATCCTGATGAAATAAGAAAAGGTTAGGAAATACATACTTTTAAATGAAGGAAAAGAAATGACAATGTGGAATACCTTGGTTGTGCTGAACTGTTTTGAAAGTTTGATACGAGCTCCTGCTCTCCTGGTGTAGCCCAACGTCTTGTTCTTTAGAGCATTTAAATCTCCATTGGGAGGCAGCTTCAACTCAAGAAACAACACCTGAAAGAGTCGTCAAGTTTTTCATACAGGATAATGAATTTCTATGTGGGTAAATGTATAAGATCATTATTATTTTGAATAGAGATAATGATAACCTCTGCTACATCCTCTGGACTGGTCAGTGAGAAGCTGTGTCCTGCTAGCTGATAAGCTTGGGATTCAAGAGCACTTAGCTTGGCCTGCATCACGTGTTTCTGAGCCTCACATTCTGCAACACTAAACCCAATACCGTTTAGCTCCAACAACGCCAGGCAGTACTGGGTGGGCATCTCTACTTTCTTGAATACATCTAAAAAAGAAAAGAACAAGACATCATATAATTAGTATCTACACTCTTAAAGAAATGTTCTAAATGGTTCAATAAGGACCTTTAACATCTGAAGAACATCTTTGTGGTAAAAGAAGGTTCTTCAGATAATAAAAGGATGAGAAAGAGGTGGTTCTTTAAGGAATCTTTAATTGTGCCTTTGTGGCATTGCTGTTAATCGCCTTAATTTGCAAAAGTATGCATTACCAACTTAAATATAGACCAGGTTTTTTTTTCAATTCTGCACCTGTAGTGCCACTATCCTGCAGAGTTTATCTTAATTCCTCATTTAAAACATCTCAACCAGTTAATCAAGGTCTTAGAAACTACCACAGAAGTGTTTAGGGGCTGGTTGGAGCTTGTTCTCAGCAGGACACTTGCCCTCCATTAGCAGGACTGAACACCCCCGATATAGACAAATTAATGATGTTTTTACCCAAGAAACCATCCTTTTCAAGAAGACAGTTGAGTTGCGTCATGACCCTGAAGACAAGAACAGACTCAACGGCAGCTCTGTACCGCCCTGACAGACTGGCATCTCCATAGATCCCTAAACTCTGCACACCCTGACCAGCACTAATTCCTTCCAGCATCAGGAGATCCTCCGTAGCAAAGCTGGATACCATGCTGTGTAGAGTGCACTCTTTGGAGCTTGAATCCAGAAGCCAGCATGCAATCTAATGAAGGACAAAGAATTGAATGTAGTTAGATATCCAATCGCCACCAACTCTGAACAGAAATGGTAATCTTTTTCATTTCAATTTGACTGTATCCCATCCAACCTTTGGGTCTTCAAACGCGGCACGCATAGCAAGCTCACATGCGAGTACCAGTGTCTTGTAAACATGTATGAAGTCATAAGAGACCATCACGCTTGATTCTTTTTCCATGCAGCATTGAATTTGCTTCAGTCGCTCCTCAACTGTTAGAGTCTCATCGAGAGGTGGTGGAGCTAAGCTGGCACTTATACCTGTCAAAAAATAGTTTAGAGGCATTCAATGAATCCAAATGAAGTTCACAATGACATGTGAACTTGTTCAATTCACCATGATATGTTTCCTACCTGTGTCTGACAGCTCCTGTTGTAAGGAGACAAAATAAGCATCTTTTGCTCCCCAGCACACAGATATGCCAATGAGAACAAGATCATCATATCCTTTAAGAAGGAACCCATCTTTTCTTTTCCTCACTGGGGTAGCAGCTTCAAACAGATTACACAACTTTATAGACTGGATATTACATTTTCTTACATGTATGACAGGATACTAAAACAATTTCTGAAGTCTTACATTTTTTGAATTTTCCACCTATAACCGTCTCAGCTTGCACTGAGGTGATGTCTATCTTCTCACAGGCAAGAGCAAGAGAAAATCTGTCCTTTGTTTTCCACTCCTTTATAAATGTATGGAACAGTCTTATATTACTTGCCACGTCAATTATGGAGAATGTTTCTGGACTGCAGGAGTTCGAAGCAGGAAGTGATTGACACTGAGAAAGCCTTGTAAAGCCCTCATCAGCCAGAGACATGTTTAACTCCGATGCTGCGTTTGTCCTCAAACAAGACTGATAATCTTTCTGGGAACTGGATTTAGAATTTGGTTTCAGTTCAGACCTGTGCTTGGTGACATTTAGAGGTGATTGTATAGCTGAAGTGGTCATTTTAACTCGTGGTGTGACTGGTTCAGAAACTGGCGTGGGAGGAACAAGGTCATTGTGAGTCACTCGTTTGGCCTGGACTACCACAAAATCTTCTGTTCTTGAGTTTTTTGGACCTTCCTGAACAATTCCATGTTTTTTTATGGGGGATGTAGCTTTTTCAACAACAACAACAACAGCATTTGGCTCCACCACAGTTGAATTTGACTGCCCTGAAATCTCAGATGGGGTTGAAAACTGATCAGACCATTTGTCAAAAATGTCTTGCATTCCTGGGCTGATGTGAAATGATGAACGGTTTAATTGACGTCTTTCAGCTAAAACGCTTGAATGAGGCTCATTGCTTTGTGATGTATGTAGTTCAGACACGATGTCATCTGTATAACTGGGCTTCTCTGCACTCGATCTTGGGCCATCACCAGGCTTGACAGTATTGTTCATTTTATCAAGGTACTGCCCACCAATAAGTAGTGAATCTCCCCATTCTGAAAGGTTGAAAGATGATTCGCCCCATTGGATTGCTTCCTGGTCCTCTGTTGACATGGCATCTCTTCTCTCTGGAATGAGCTCTGGAGAAGAGCCATTTGAATTAGCATGCGCTTCAACTACCAGTTCTTTGTTGTCTTGATCCATTGCTGCTTCCTCCATGGCATCCAAGATGGAGTTGTCATAGAGACTGTCAAACAGAAAACTGCTGCTCCGATTGAAGCTGTTGTCAGTAACATGATCAGAGGGCTCATGATTTTCCCTTTGCTCAGCGGGTTTATCGGAACTTGATTCTTCTTCTGTAACCTGGTTACTGTAATTTAAAATATTCTCCAACTGACTGTCAGTAAGTGAGATGTTATATTTCGGTTTGAATTCAGTGGCTAGGCCATTTTTATGAGGTGATAAACCTTCAGCTTGGTCTTTGTTTTGGTCTGTAGATGTTTGATTCTCATTTTTCAGGAAAGATGATTGGTTAACAACTTTTATCTCACTTTCGGAATCAACATGATCTTTGTTTTCTTTTAGAATGTTTAAATTACCAATGCCGTTGCCGGCATCCCCTTGAAGCATTTTCTCAGTCTGTGTATCAAGTTGAAAACTATCACCGAACTCTTCCAATCCATTTGTGTACAAGTCAGGAGAGCTAAGCTTCTCAGAACGACATACTAAATCATGTTTTACTCTGGTGTTAACCATTACGCCAGTTTCAGTTTCAGGCTCACTGCTGCTCATTTTCCTGTAACTGTAAGTAACCATTTCTCCCTTTTCATTTTGAGTTAAATGTTTTGTTTTAGATTTGCACTTCTTGGCAGTGACAACGGGGGTTTCCCCACCCGTTTCTGGGTAATATAAGGGAGTTGTTGACACATTGACTTTATTCAGTCCAGCAATGCTTGACTGGAGAGTCATCCTATCTCTATCTATTTTACAAAGAGTTTCAGGTTTATTAAGGCAAAAGTCTTCATCATTTGATATTAGTTTAGGGTCTTTTGGGATTAGAGCTGGTGCTTTTGATTCACTGCTTGTGGGTATTGCATCAGCATCTACAACATCCATCCTTCTACGTTTTGAAACTGGACTTACACGATAGTCATTGCCAGTGTTGTGGGCACTTTTTATACAGGTATTGTGTCCTAATGTCTTTTGAAGTGATTTTGAAGAGCAATCTGATGACTCAGCTGTTTGGTTATTTTGACAGCCCTTGTCTTTCGCATTTATTGATTTGAGAACTTTATGCAATGTACTAGATTGCTGTTCACATTTCTTAGCAGGCTGACAGTCAGCAGATGATACACCTGAGTCAATATCCCTTGGCTTTTCAGAAGTAGTAGTGACCTCTAATGGCCTCAAAGGAGGATGGGAAAAACTGTCAAAATGTTTGTCCACATTTGTGTTAGCATTTTGCTCTTCATCATGTTCTGGACCCCTTGACATAGACTGTAGAGGTTTTTCGTTTGCTGATTTCTCATGTGAATGAGAATTTGTCTTGGACTTTGTTGCGAGGGATGCTGGGTTCCATTCCACCCCAAGAAGAGCCAAATCCTGCTGAAGGAGCAGCTGGGCCTCAGCCACAATTTGCTGAGCAGCTTCCCTTTCAGTCAAGGCCTTTTTCCCACTGACCCAGATGCAGCGCATGATCTTACGTTCTTGAGCGTCTACCTCGCTTTCATCCACCGCCTGCCTAGAGCTGCAGAGATTCAAATGATCACATTATGACTGAAAACAATCTATGGATGAACCACTATTCAAATTCTGTCTATTACATGAAACGTTATAGATGGTAACCCAGGGGTTCCCAAACACATTCCTTGAGCCTCCCCAACACTGCACATTTTTCATGTCTCCTTCAGGAATGTGTGTTATAGCACGGGTTCCCAAACAATCAAAATTAACGCCCAACTAATTTAAAAATAAAACCCTAAAAAAACAATAATTTTTTTAACTGTAATATCAGCCAAAAACAGATACACATATCTAAAATTACCACATACTGCAATAAATAAAAAGCTTTTCAAACGTAAGAATAACATCAAATAAACCTGAGGCTGATCATCTCCTGATTTCATTACCTTTTGAAAGGGATGGCTTTCCTGAGGGCCTTTTCCACCTCTGTAACATCAGCTTTGGCCACCTCTGCCACCGTGACTAACCCACAGCTGAAGAGTGTACGTGCTCTCTGGGCATTTAGTAAAGAAATACGAACCAGATCACACAACTCCCTCTGAACTCCAAAGCTCAGACGACTTTGGAACTGGGACAGAAGCAGCTCTAGATTGTGCCATCCAAGTCTATTACAGAAGACTGTAACCATACCTGAAACAAATGTTTGAACTGTTGTTTTTCTCATAGTGACAAGTAAGCAAGCCCATGCCTACAGTATGAAGAGATGTCAATATACCTGCATATGTTGAGGCAGACTGCTGGAGTGATTGAAGCTGTCCTCGGCTACAGCCATATTTCTTTGCGACAGCTCCAAGTGGTTCTTCACTTACCAGGTCATGCAGAACTAATGTTGTGAAAAAACTGCACAAACAAAAAATCCCAATCTACATACTGCTACTTCACTGTAAACAAATTCAAGCAGATATTTAGAAAATACATAGTACCGTTTGTGAATGGCCATCTGTCTGCGTTGCTTATCTGTTTTAGCAATTAATTTGCCTCCAACGGAGCGGGCTAGGAAACCTTCTTGGATGCCCACCATCTCAGCCACCCGTTTCATAGCAGACGGTAGTTGCTCCCACAGACAGAAGAACTGGTACCAGTCGATTGTATTCCAGTCCACATACACAGGTGTTATCTTAAAAATGCATAAAAAACATTTTTTAATAACCCATATTTTTTTCTGAAAAAGAATGAATCTGTGGAACAAATTATAAACTGAAGTGTTTTGTAAACCTGATAGAGAAGATGGAGATCATTTTCCAAAACAAATCCTTTCATTGCTCTCTGGAGATCTGCAAAAATCCCCAGGGCTTCTGGGGGTGATAAAGATGAGGACAAAGTTGCAGAACCAAGATGCGTGGGGCAGTACCTCTCCACTGTGAAACAGACAATTATCAAATGATTAAAATGCCATCATCTTTCACAAACCACTTTTTTTTTTTTAATTAAATTACCATCTCCCTCCGTCTGTATATGTATAAACTCATTGTCCATCAGCCAGTCTATGCAGGCTTCAATAGCCCCCTTGTTTCGAGCTTCTGTTTGAGTTTCTTCCTCACGTGGCTGTTCGGCTGTGATACTGGCTGCTAGAAGAGTGCAAGAAGCATACATCCTCACATCTTGTGGTGAGCTAGCGACTCCTCCAACGATGATCTTTAGTCAAAATAATAAAAAACAATTATCCTGTACTGACTCAATACAGTATCATATGACATACTATAAGGAAAAGTCAATCATACCTCGAGGATGGCCCTGAGCATGCTGGTAGTGACACCCTCACCCTCTCGTTTCACCAGACAGCTGCTGATAGGTTTGAGCGAGCCCTGGATGAGGCTTATGCCCTTTGCACGTTCCGCTTCTTTACAGACCAACACACTTTCACCTGAGTCGACACAGATCATTGCTTCACTGTTAACTGTAACACTTTTTGTAATACTTTTACATATACTGCAAAAATAAACATTTTTATATACATTTTTTTTTAATTAGTTCTGTCAAATGATTAATTGTGATTAATAACATCCAATTTCTTTTTTTTACATATGTGTGTATTATGTACAGTATTGTTCAAAATAACAGCAGTGTTTTTTAAAATGTGAGTACAGCTCAGAATTCTTATAATATTTTTATTTCCATTTATTGGGAACACTGCAAAAACTGAAAAAACATTAAGATTTAGCTTTCCTGTGAATCATTAAACTAATATTATGGAGTGGCCAGCCCAATCCCCCGACCTTAACCAATACAAAACTAGTGGGGTGACATCAGAAATGCTGTTTCAGAGGCAAAACTAAGAAATACAGAGGAATTGTCAAATCATCCGTGGCTGGAATACCTGTTTACAAGTGCCAGAAGTTG
>JAUMHG010000024.1:2164213-2188725 GCA_032359395.1 Enteromius anoplus
AAATAAAAATATTATAAGAATTCTGAGCTTTACTCGCGTTTTCAAAAACACTGCTATTATTTTGAACATAACTGTATATTTATTAGGTTTGAGCACTGTATGTCGGCCCACTGCCCACAAGGCTATCGCCCCGACGTGTCCCTGTTTTTTTATCAGTAGTGTACACTAACTATATATATATAAATATATAACTACTAATATACATCACAAAATAGATCATTGCCACTACAAAAAGTTCTAACAAAAACATTTATGAGACTGTAGCACTCACCCATGGTGTCTACTCCTTTACGGCCTGCTCGTCCCACCATCTGCTTATAGGTTTGAATGTCCAACAAATGACCATTAAAAACAGGGGTTCTGATAATCACTCTTCGGGCGGGGAGATTTACACCAGACGACAAGGTGGATGTGGCAGCTAGTACTCTGATATGTCCTTGACGAAAAGCACCTTCTAGAATATCCCTCTCATCAAACGTCAGACCTAAAATTACAACAAAACACAATATATTTGAGGTGTCCTCATTTTTTTTTTATGGAAAAAAAAAAAGCTTTTTTTTATTTTCGGGGTTTATCTTATTTAATGAAAACACTTATACTTGCACCAAAATTAGTTATGTGATCACATGTACCTGCATGATGGAAGGCCACCCCCCAGGGAACTGTTCGCTGAAGCACCTGGTCCAAGCCTGCAGGAGTACGCTTGAGCTGGGCTACAACATCCTGGAGACCTTCCTGATCCAGAGAGATACTCAGCACTCCAGAGCCCGACTGCATTTCTGCAAAAGCAAACAATGTTAAAGCATAAGGCAAACTCAAACAGTAAAGAGCATACAACTTGACATATCTGTAAACCTTTATGATGAAGACTGTAAAACTCTCTCCCGATGCTGTCTGCTAGTTTCTCACACCAGTTCTTTGAAGGGCAGAACAACAGTGCAGAGTGTCCATCTAGCACTGTCTCAAAGCAGAGGCTGACAATGTGATCATCATCTCCCTACAGACAGAAGATTGATTTATCTTGTAACAGTTAACATTAGCAGGTCTATATCATGCAAAAACTGCAGTTTTCAGTGGCCAACAAATATTTCAAACTCTGACCTTTACGGGAAGAGCTGGGGTGAACTCTCTGACCAGGCGCATAGATCCATCATAGACATTTGTGCCTATCTTAACCCACTCCATTAGTGGCACAGGACGATAGTTAGTACTATACAGCTCAGCATTTAACCAGCGAGCAAGGAGGTCCAAGTTTGGCAGTGTGGCACTCATACCAACAATCTGCACACCAGCAGAGCCACTTTGAACAGAACCCCTGAAAATAGAAACATTGTTGACCTTCACAAGTAGGTACTGATACTGATTATTAGGACCATTTTTGGCACAAACATTGCATTATCACATACCTTGCTGTGTTTTTTTGAGCAATGTATTGGATTTTAGTCAGCAGAAGTTCTAACAGATATCCACGACCAGAGTCCCCAACCATGTGCAGCTCATCAACCACAACAATTCCTGCAAAATGGGCGAAAAGTTTGTTATACAAGTGTACCTTTAATTTTAAAAAACTTCAGTGGTAAAAAGAAGTCATTATTTTACCAAGAAGATCCAATTTGTCTTCTTCAATGAGTCTGTTAATGAGTCCATTAGCTTTTTCTATAGTGCAAACAGCTACATCCAGAGCTGAAAACCCACCAGCTGCTGAAGTGTTACCCATATACCCCTCCACTCTCACCCCTGCCTCCTGAAATACATTCTGGGAGAAAACGGCAAGTATAATTTTAGTAAAATCCTATCAACAACATTCGTAAATTTATATTGACAGACGAAATTAACAAATTACATCTATAGATACTGTATGGCATGCACCCACAAACTATTATCCGTGGACCAATTATATGCACTCATCAAATAGGAACCAACCTGTAGATAAAACATCTTCTCACGAGCCACAGACACAAAAGGAAGAATGAACATAGCCTTTTGTCTTGTCTCCAAAACCCTTTTCAGGATCAAGAGCTCAGAAACCAAAGTTTTTCCAGCACTGGTTGGAGCTTAAAAAAAGGAAAATGTAAAAGTGTCAATTTTAAACTGGGGGAAAAATGAGATCACTACATATTTTCTAGAAAAGTATCACGTAGTCACGAGTAGTTAGAAGTTAAATATTTCGTACATATGATCAGATGCTTTTTTATCAGGAAAACAAGACTAAGTACAAAAAAAACATTTCCAGTCAAACAGAAGAAAAACAGCTATTTACCAGAATATACCAGGTTCTGGCCCTCCAACACTTTTCCCAAGGTCAGACACTCAGCCTGCCACTCAAACATCCTCTGAACACCGAGACTCTGGTATTTCTCCAGAACAGGCTTAGGGAGACCCCAACTAGAGAGCAAAAGCTTGTCTGATTGATCGGCAGGACGTCCCATATGGAGGCTTTGTGCTGTTTGGTATACAGCACATAAATAGCAAAAGCTGAATTAATATTTCACATACAGGCATTTTTTGCTGTTGTTTTTAGTAAAACCAATGCCACACAAGTTTAAAAAGTCAGAAAGTTATTTTAAAGAATATTTAATTGCATATTTATTCTCTGCTTGCATGTTGTTACCCTTTTGTTGGTTTTAATTACTTCTACTGTCTTCATTTGTAAGTCGCTTTGGATAAAAGAATGATTAAAATGTAAATGTAAAAAAATAGAAATGATGAAAACTGAAAATGAAAATGCTATTCTTTTGAACTTTCTGTTCTCAAAGAATACTGATAAAGTATAACAGTTTCCGCTAAATTATTATGGAACTGTTTTTAACATTGGCAATAAAAAGAAATGTCTCTAAATCTGCATATCAGAATGCCTTCTGAAAGATCATACAACATTGAAGATGGGAGTAATAGCTGAATAAATATAACATGAATGCTGAAATTAGACAGTTTTTGCTATTAGTGTAAATCTGAAATTTTTTGTCACTTGCAACAGTGGAAAGTCTACCTGCATCTGGTAGCGCAGTAACATCACCGAGGACACTGAGATCCAGTCCAGGAGGAGGGGTCAGCACAGAGACTGAAAGGTTTTTCATTGATCTCTTCTGCTGCTGCAACAGGGATCGCTCTTTAGCAGCAGCCATATGTGTCGGACTGAACAGAATGTAGTTCTTAGAGGTACTGAGAGAATCATTTGGGCTGGTATCTCTTCTGAACTTTAACTTTTGTTTGCTGTTTGCTTTTTTAGGAGTTTTTTTGACAGAGCTGATTATCTTTTGAGGTGAAGAATATTCCCTGTCAAATTTCATCTCACGGCCACGGGCCTGTCCTGCTTCAGTCTTTTTGGTTTCACTGAACAAAAGCTTCTGGGCCAAATCCTTCCAGTCGTTCTCTTTTTTGGCTTGTGTTCTGGTTCGTTTGTGCTCTGACGGTGACCACGCTGAGCCTGGATTTGAAGGACTGATGTTTTCTGCATTTTGCACTTGTTGAAAGTCAGAGTTTTTCTTAAGTGATGGTGATTCAGTTTGCTGAATGTTTTCATATTTTTTTAATTTCAAAACATCTGGACCCAGTTCATCAATAGATTGTAAAATTTCCACATCCATTGCCAGGGTGGAGTCTCCTGGCATCCATTGCTTATTCTGGTTTTGCTTTAAATAGACAATGTAAATTTTGCACTTAGTATACACAGCTCACAGAGTTTCATAATATTAAATGTACTAAATAAAACAACAACAACAACATACTTTCGTCTCATTACATCTTCTGTTCTCAGATATATCTGTTGCAGAGGAGCATGCCTGATGCAGGTGACTTGATTGTCTATGTACTTTCTCATCTGGAAGAACTAAGCTACAAATAAAAAAACTACCAGTTAGTAACAACCATATTTACATTTTACATCCGACATAAAACAAACAAATGCAAAAACATGCTGTTAAAACAAGCTCACTCTGAAAGTACAGAAATGATAGTCTCAACATTAAAAAGCTCTGTGATTTAAACGCTATTATTTTTAGTGGGAAGCCTGGCTTACTTATTTGTTTACATTAAACAAAGTTCTTCAAGGCGTGAAGATTAAACAGTGAACCATTAAAAGCTCCATGTCAACCAAGTTTGTAAACAAAACCATGGAAACATCAAAAACAAAAACAACACCGTTTCAGATTTCCAACGTATCCTTACCCCTTTGTCTTTACAATCCGATGCTGTCCTAAATAAACCTTTCTTGTCGTTGAAGTAGTCATCACATTTAGAAATTAAATGACTAATAATAAAGTCTTCACAATAGATGCTTTTGTGGAGTAAAAATATAAATAGTAAAATTAAATATTTTGTATGTAGCTGTTGTGTTGATACCTCCCGTCACGCCACACAAACAATCAAATATTAATGAATTAAAAGAAATGACTGGCGTTTCTCCTTTCATTTCAAGCAGCTGAGCTAACATTTATCATTTTTAGAATAACGCTATTTACATAAACCCTTTGTAAAGTCTTGAGCAAGTAAACAACTGATGTTTCATTCGTCCTTTCGGCTATGCAAAATTTGTTTGTGTAAATTCTTAATAACAGTTCACAGAAATAAAAATAAAACAAAAAACAAGTGAATCAAAGAGCCCGCGGTGTTCGCGCATAAAATTGTCCCGGGGAAACAAGTCTACAGAATCGAGGTTCCCCCACTGACTGCATACAGTATCTTAAAATACAAGAGCTTTAAAAAAACTAAATCATATAAAAACTGCCTTTTAACATGCCTTTATACTTAAACAGTGGTTAAAATATTTAAATGTTCTCGTTTTAGTGGTGTGTTGTAGTTCATCACTTCGGAAAAAAAAAAATATAGATATAGATATAGATATATATATATATATAACATAAAAGTGTCCAAATAAAATCATCCAGATAAAAATAAAAATCCAACTAAAAGCATCGAGTATACTTTTAGTGATTCAAAAGATTCGATTCATTTAGATCATTTCAAATCTCCACTACTGGCCTCACTCGTCTTCACTCGCGACACTGACATCTGCAGTACGAATAATGCTCAGGATAAAGACATGTATTACATCAACGTGCTCACCAAGAGCCTTGAATAAATGTCTTTAACTCATTTAAACCTGAAATTACAATACAATTCTAAGGTTTGAAATTGATTTGATAGTAGTTTGGTTTAATTTGGTCTAGTTTAAAACTACAAAGAGCCGATGATAAGTTCTAGTATAGTACGGTAGATGGAGCTGTGAACAAGCTGTGAATTAAACCTAAAGAAGAAGAAGAAGAAGATGGCGCTATGAGCGTTGAGAACCGAGGGACAAACCAACGAGGAAGAGAATCGTGCTGGTTTTCAAACTCAAATCTATTGTAGCTCACTTATTTGTTTCTGGTCTTTTTCATTAGATTATTTTTCTTTATTGTTTTATGTATTGAATATATTGCATTTTTAAAAAACACTTTAGTCAGTTTTTTTGTATTTCCTATGTATAGAATAATGGTATTATGGTCATTGTTTTTAAACCTTACCAGTGTTTTAAGCACTCATGAGCAACACACGGGCTCTGGTGAGTTGCACAATACTTTCTCTGAAAGACTCTTGTTTCGTGTATCCGTGCTGCAAAGGCTGTCTATCCAGATTAATTCAGGAAAGCAAAAGGTACGTTGTAAAACTAAGTTACATTTGTATTAAAAATTATGTTAAATGCACTTTAAATATAATTGGTGAATGTGTCATTAAGTGTAATTACTGATGTGTGTGTGTGTTTGTTAAATTAAAAAGCGTCTGAATGTTATGAAAAACTTCTAAATTATTATCTTTAGGGCTATATGCGGAAGATGTGGATTCACTTGTGACTTACCAAACGTGGACTACAGATACAGGTTGTCATTTAAAGTGTCCAGAAACCAAGATATATTTGGTGTCACAGTATTCGGGGGCTGTTTAAATCCCTTCTTTGGCATTACTGCTGGTGGCCTTCAAAGGTATTTTTTAATTTTAAACATCTTGAACAAACATTTCTGTTGATACATAGCTGATATAAAATGTGATGTTTCCAGATTTATTAATTTGGAGAAAACTGAGGGCACACATTCTGTTCAACAAATGCTTGTCAAAGCTGTGGAAGACTGCTTTATAGGAAGATGTGTCATTTTTGGATTGAAGGTATGGAGCGTGTTCTCATTTAATTTGGAGGAGCATCCAGATTATCCTCTTTTTTTTTTTTTTTTTTATTCATTTAGCTCATTTCTTGTTCCTTTCTAACAGGTTCCTCATAATGCTGCCACATCTTCACTGTTTGGACAGTTAGTGGCCTGCCAAATCATTTCTCCATGTGAGTCTTTGATGGGATGTACTGTAATTGGTTATTTTAAAAACCTCCTGCATGCAAATTCTCACTCTAAAGAAATCGGTCCATCACAACAGAAAGACTCACAAAGTTCTCAAAGAAATGAACACAGCAGTTTTGATTATACCCCTCCGTCATGTGCAAAGTTGGATTCTCAACCCAGCAATGAAGGATTCACATTCTCAAGCGCATGGCAGTCACCTGGGTTATGTTTCCCCTCGGAGGATTTAAGTAACGAAGTTTTACAGCAGTCCAGAGACTGTGATCATTATATTCTTTCACCAAAGAATGAAGAGACAAGAACATGTAAATGCACTTTCCAAAGCAACACCAGTCATTTGAAGCATGCTAATTGTATACAGGATGAACTGAAGAACGACACAAAGAACAGTCACAGGAAATCTTATTCCTCGAGCTGTGACCTGTTTGAATCGTCAGTGCATTTTAACTGTTCTACTGCATGTGACACTATAGATTCACGTAGCACCTTATCTTGTGGAAATAATACTGAAACGGCTAAATCTGAACAACCTAAAACCTGGGAAGAATATGATGCACCTTTACACGAGAAGTCACTTTACAGTTTTGATTTAGAGGATGCACCTTTATCTGAAAGCTTACAAGATTTTGTCAAGATAAATGACACAAAGAAGCACAGTTCAGGTAAAAGTGATCATATGATTCAAGTGCAAAATAGATGCTCAGCAAGTATCTCAAAAACTAAACCAATGACGCCTTTTAGCGAAATATTGTCCTCACCAGTGTCCAATGTGAAAAACATAATTTGGAAAGAGAACAGTGAAAATGACTATCCAGAAAATCATAAAACTAAGATGATCAATGCTAAGATCCATAAGACTCACACTCGTTTGTGCAATACCAATTCTTTAAAAAAGATGATTCCTGACGTTACACCTGCATTTAATCGTTTTACAAATAACAGGTTGTCTTTTTCGAACAAAAAAGTCACTTTGAAAAGAAAAAAATTAACTAGGGGCAGACCCTCTGTGGCTTTTTGTTCAATAAACCATGAAAATGGCAAATATTCCAGGGACTGTGCACAAAGTGAGGTCCATTCTGTAAATTGCAAAGTCAGGCCGGAAGGTATTGTGTTTGATGACCATGAGGAGAAGTACAATTGCTCTGTGGACTTGTTTGCTTCTGGTCAGAGCAGTATGGACATGAACCTTTCGGATGAGATAGAGATTTCTAAAGGTAATGAACCAAGGCATGTCAACACATTAGAGCCAGGAGGTTCAGGTTCTCTGCTTTTTTCACCATGCTTGCAATCCACCCCAGTTTCTTCATATAACAACTTACGTGGACAGAAGTCCAGACAAAGTCAAAAACGTGTAGACTCGCTGTACTCCGGAAAAATTATATGTGAATTTAAAAGCAAGATCATAGAGCTGAGGTTAAATGATGAAAGACAAAAGCTGGATCAGTTGCCGACTGTTGGGTCTACTGAGAGTTTCTCAGGCAAGTCGGACATGCAGGATACAAGTTGTAATTTGTCTGTAAATGAGTGGTCCAAAGATCTTTTTGAAAATTCCTTCTGAATTAAAATTAAATCAGATGAATTGCAGTATCTGTTCTGTGTGTAATTAAAAAATTGTAAATAAACAGTTTTGTAAATGTAATTGTTAATAAACTGCAGTTTATGGAATGTTCCATAAATAAATGTTTCTGGAAAGATTACAGTTTTTATTATTATAATGAATTCATACCCCAAATTGTATACTTGTGTACATTTATATTTATGTAAAATAAACAGATTTGACATGTTTAATTTTAAAGGTTTTGACTTAAAAATGTACAATAAAGAGATTAGTAAAAAACACGTTTGTCCAATAAAATCGTATCAGTTTTGCTCAGTGTCACATCCACCATTACTTCAGCAACCCTGATGTATTCAAAATAGACGACCAAATGCGACACGGGTAATTTAGTGATTAATAAACCTATTTCCATGCGTCTGAATAGCTTATTGGGAAAAAATAATAGTTGTTTTGGATCCACTGAACCTCTCTTCTATGCAAATTTTTCTATGGTGTTCATTTTATTTTCAAGGTGATGACGACATTGTACTCTATGTTGTGATTTTTGTTGATTTATTAAATTATTTAACTCTGATAGGCTCTTCTTGAAAATAATAGTTCTGTTTCGACCAATGGCATTGAGCGAAATGTTTTAATCGCCCAATCATACGCGAGCGTTTCAGCGCAGCCAATCAGGAAGCAGTGACGCGCGTTCAACTATAAAAAAATTCAGATGACGCGCAGTCTCTGTTGAAGTACGACGGACATTTTGCAACGCTTTATCCACACAGAAAATATCGTTACTCAAACGCAAGACGCGAGGAGTTACGGCACGACATTCGACGCACAGAGGAAACCGAGAGGAAATACAGATGTTTAAGAGGACTGTGTTTCAAGTAATGTCTGTATACTAGTTTAAATTGTGTGGCGACAGCCTTCGACTCAACGGCTCAAAGATGTCGGACGGAGGCGCGAGGGAGGACGCCTGCCGCGAGTATGAGTCCTCGCTGGAAGATCTGACTTTCAACAGTAAACCGCACATCAACATGCTCACCATTCTAGCCGAAGAAAACATCCAGTTCACCAAGGATATCGTCGCAATAATTGAAGCACAAATTGCCAAGGTTTTTATGAAAATAGATTTATTTTTGTTTCGTTGCAGTCATCGTCTTTTAGCTCGAGTGTGGCTAACGTTAGTTAGATATATGACGACATGACATGAGGCCTGTAACATGGCGCCAGCACGACTAGTTCGCTAACCACTTTGTATAAATGTTTTATGCTATATTATCGTTAACTAGTATTGAGTTTCTTAATATATTCCGGTAACTTTTTTTTGTGTGGTTAAGAAAGGGCACATCACTCAAAATTAGGCCAGTTGCAGCAGCGTGTTTATCTGCTTGTTGGGTCACAGCTGCTCATAAAGTCGGACTTAATGTTGACGCACATTTGGCTTGAAGTTAATAATCCATGTTTTACTCTCTCAGTAAGCTTATCTGGTAATTATAACCGTACATTCATAGGCTTCACAAATAGTCTGGATGCAAACGTTACTTTAATACCAATTCGATTAATTACTGTACAGTAATGTTACAGAACGTTACAGTAGATTAATGTATTGTTATCTGAAAATATTTAAATCTTCTAATTTGGAACTTGATGGCTTAGTTTTATGAATAATTTATATGAACCGGTAGATACAAAATTTCCGTATTATGTAATCATCCCAGCGACCGTCGTTGTGCAGTTGATTGTGTAACTTTGCATAGTAGCTTATATAATATATTGATTGATTAGAAATTTAAGGTGCCGAAACAAACCGTGTTGATATCAACAGTTAATCAGGAACACGTTTTTGCATACTCATGGCTGTAGTTGTGTCATGTCATTTGCTGGTACACGTGGTTTGCCGTCTATGTTCATAGATGAATGGTATTGGGGAAATTCGTGGAAAGTTTTTTCATATCTTTGTTTGTTTGCAACCTATTTGAAAAATTGCATTAGTTCGGATAGTCGTGTTGGGCTGCTCCGTGAAAACGAGCACGCCTGAATTTAAAGTTTTTAATACAAATGTGCGCCATTCACATATCTGTGTACTTGAACCAATAAAGGGTTTGGGGTGTTAGATTGCTGAGTAATTATTCATTCTTTACTGCAATGTTAATAAATGGTATACAACTGTGACAATAAACTGTGAAATGTTCTTTTGTCTTTATTTCCCAGTGTATTTTTTTGTGGTAATGTTTGCTGTATTGATTTTCATTCTTATCTAAGTGCTCTTTAATACAAAGACATTTGCATTGGTGCAGTGTCCGTTCCAACGACATTCCAAAGCTGAATGTGTAAAAATTACCTAAAAAAAAAACAACTACAGAATTATACAAAAACTGTGCTTTTCTCTGCACTGGGCCATGTTGGTTACAACTTGTCAATCTTTTAATGGACTTGTGTTAACCGTAAAGACCAAGAAGTGTTTAATTTTTTTGCCCCCAGTATGAAGATCAAATCTAAACTTGAATTTAAACGGATCCTGAGTTTAATTCCTGGTCAAGTACAAAAAAAAATACAAGTGAAAAAGCATTAATCCTTTTTTTCCACTTTAAAGGACTTGGGCTTATTGGTAAAAAACTATGCCAATAATTGAAACTGAATTGTTCTGACTTACTAACAAAACCTTTCTACGTGATGGACTGAACTTTGAGTGAAGAGTGAACATTGAAGATTTTTTTTTTTTTTTACCTGGGACATGGATCCTTTTTCTTCCACCATCTGAGAAACTTTTTCCTGACTTTTGATGGATCTGGTTTTTGAAGAATTTTTTTCTTTTTTTTTTTTCTACAAACAGTGGACTTCCCATTAAGTGCTTGATTTTTGTTTTCTGTGCCAGTATTTTTAATCCAACTACAACCATTTAATAATCTCAACAATCAAACTCTAATTTTATGTAGTTGTGCATTTCTCCCATGTTGTTCTCTAAACTTGTCAGTTTTCTATCACTTTAGGCACCTCCTGGTGAGAAGCTCCCAGTTTTGTACTTAGTGGATTCCATAGTGAAGAATGTTGGAGGGGAATACCTTGAAGTGTTTGCTAAGAACCTAGTCAATTCCTTTATTTGTGTATTTGAGAAGGTACATAATTCTTTGAAATCTTGTCCATGGTGTTACTTCTGATTGAACGTCATGCTCTTTGTCCTCATTTAAAATACTGCATTTTGCAATTCATTCCTTTACATTTATTACACCCCTTTAATACTAATAGTAATCGATGTAGTTTTGTCCGTGTTTATTGAGAATAAGCGAAGGAGTCAGATATTCTTTCCCCCCCTTTCTTTTGATTCACTTTAGGTGGATGAGGCCACTAGAAAAAGTCTCTTCAAATTGCGTTCCACATGGGATGAAATTTTCCCCTTGAAGAAACTATATGCACTAGATGTGCGTGTGAACTCAATAGATCCTGCCTGGCCTATAAAACCATTGCCACCAAATGTGAATAGCAGCATACATGTCAACCCCAAATTTTTAAAACCGGTAAGTATACAAGTTTAAACTTATATATAAATATATATATATATATATTTTTTTTTTTTCAAGAAGTGGAAAGAAATGTACTGCTGTGGTTTCTCTGAAATGTATGCTTTTCTGTTTGTGTAGACTGAAGAAACATCACCCAAACCACCTGCACCACAACCTCCAGCTCCTAGCTTGACACAAGAGCAACAGATAAGGCAACAGTTGCTTGCAAAGCAAAAGCAGTTGTTAGAACTTCAGCAAAAGAAGATAGAACTTGAACTTGAACAAACGAAAGCTCAGTTGGTGAGTTTAATAGTTATGTGCTTTGTAATGAGAAAAACTAGAAAGATCTGCATGTTAATATTTGCAATTTTAGAAGTATAAAACTAGTTTTCTGTAATGTGTCAAGAACAAGCGATGTTACAACAGTACATAAGAGCCTAATGCAGTTGTGGAACATTATTCATGCTGTTACATAAATTCCTAAAAGACAGATTTAAAAAAAAAAAATTTTATTCTCAAGGCTGCCAGTCCTGCTGTTTCTTCAAACCATGTCAGCGCTCCTCCACGTTTCAATACCTCTCCTCAAGTCACTCATACTGTTTCTGCACCACACACCAAACCTTGGCTTCCAGCACCACCAGAAAAAATGGCAACCAGAGATCCTAGATTAAACAGACTCGGTCCAACTGTAAATGCAAAGGAAGGAGTCCATAAGAAGGAGAGTCAGGTCACACCAAACTTTCCAACTATGTCAGAAAAAAGAGGACAAGTCTCAGCTGAAAGACAAAGTAAGTTGGAGAAGTTGAGGATTCCAAAAAAAGAAAACACTGCAGTTGAGGAAAAGCCTAAATCCAAGTCCGTGTCACCATCTGGAAAATGTGTTCTTGTCAGACCTAGAGGAATTGAGTCTGAGCATTTAAAGATTGCTGAAGTGAATAAGAAGGACCCAAGGCTACATAAGCCGATACATGACAGGACAGATGCAAAAGATGAAGATGTGCGAGAGACGAAGAGAAGTTCAGAGAAGAAAGATAGAGATGGAGTTGTCAAAACCTTGGATCATCAGAAGTCCAGCAGCATCCGGGGCAAGCTTATAAATGGCTCTGTAAACAAGCATGAAAGACTTGAGACATTTTTGAAACAGGAAATTAAAGTGAACAAAGCAAATGTTAGAAAAAGGTCTCGGTCAAGATCGCGGTCACCACCACTACATTCTCCCAAAAGAAAGGGGCGATCATCTCCAAAGAGAAAAACCAGGAGTATTACTCCACCCCTCAAATCTGGAAAGGCTAGGATAAGTAAACGTTCACATAATGATGATACTTTTCCACAGTCGAATCTTAGAGATGAAAGAAGTGCCAAAAAAAGTGTCCCAGAACCAAGACGATCAAAAAGGCCACTTGATGATAGAGCTATTGATCAAAAAGATGGATCACACCTAAGAATTTCTCCCGCAGAGCATAAAGACTCAAAAGATAGCAAGAGATGGAGGAGTGGATGGGAAGAGAATAAACAGTAAGTGGCTTCATCTTTTAAAATGTCAATACATCATTTGTCTTTCTATTATTAATTGGGTAACATCGTTGGGACTAATAAACTGTCTTTACAGTCCCAAACAGTCAGATTCAGATCTATCCCATGGACGCCTAGGCAACCAGAGACACAAGACTTGGAACACTAATCAAAGACCGTCCGCACCTCGTACACCTAAACAGCATCGCTTAAGTGTTGATAGCAACATACAAATACCAGAAGCACTTAATTCTGCAAGTAAAGGGGACCTTTTAAGAAAGGTGTGTCAATATATTTTGCAATCAATTTTTCCTTTCTAAAACAATTAATTTACAATGTTTCTAAACCAGACACTTTTCATTTCAGGCTAGCAAAAGACATGCTGATGGTGAAATATCCAGTGATGAATTCCTGAATGTAGCCCATCAAATAAACCAACTTTTTCAGTATCAAGAGGAAAGACAGCGGTCTGACTCTTGGGATGAATCATGTGATGAGGGAGTATATCAGTCAAAAAAGAAACAAGGAGGCATATCTGATGCAGCGCTTTCTTATCTTGAGCATAAATCTAAGCTGAGAAGAACACAGCTTCAGCGTCCAGGTGAGATTTGTCCTGTTGGTTAATACTGAATGTAACTTGTAGAAAATTTTAAATATTACCTAAACTTTTAGATTTTTTTTAATTTCACCATGGAATGTAATAATTCAAGACACCCTAGGTTGTTGTTTTATAGATAGTCTAAGCTTAAATTATTGTCGATTTCAACAGTGCAAAAAGAAGGCCTGTTACCTTTGGATGAAATATTCTATCAGCCTCAACATGAAATGTCCGAACAATACAGTGAAAGCCCAGGAGTGCACAAAATGTCTGGTGAAGCCATTAAGCATGACCGCGAAGGTCCTAGAAGATCCAACAGGCCTCCATCATGTACCGGTTCCACATTCAGAAATTCACCAAGTCCAGTCAACTTAGACGGGAGCTGTGGAAAATCCACAGGACCCCCATTTGAACGGTCATCATCTCCAGTTGAAATGGATCAACAACCAGGCGACATCAGCCCACGTTTTGAAAGTCCCAACAGTGTGCACTCTGGTACAGGTCCAGATGATGGTCCTATAACTATAGAAGGTCTTCCAATGCAAGATCATCTCACGGAAATGGGAAGAAGCGGGCGAAACCTAGATGAATCTCCTGGGAATACACCAACGCACTCTTCAGAAGGATCTATGGCACAGACGAACCCACCAAGACATGATGGACCAAATATTTCTCAACGATTTGATAGATATAAGAGTTCCCAAGTTCCCTTTGATGGTCCACCAAGCCACATGAGAGAGCAGAGGTTAGATGGTCCTCCAAGACCTTATGCTGCTCCTCCTAGGTATGAAGGCAACACAGGGGGATTTGATGGGTCTGGTGGACACGTAAGGTTTCCTGGACATCGCTTTGATGCCTCACAACGGTTTGAAAGATTTCCCAAAGCCCATGAAAGACCTGTGAGATTTAATAACCCATCAGTATCACACAGGCCTATGAGGTACACAGAGCCTCACAACATGGTGAATTTTGACTCTCAAGCCCCGATTCATTATGACCCCCCGATTCACCAAAACAGGTTTGTTAATCCAGCAAGGTTCGATAATCCTCAAATGCAACACGGTCCACCAGGATACGAGGAACCACGGTTCCCGGCTAGACTAATGAATTTTGATGAACAGCAGGGTGTGGTTCGATTTGATAGTCCATCAGGTGGAATGCGCTTTGAGAACCCCATGCAGCCTGAACCCTTAGGATTTGATGCACCACCTGTCATGCCAAGATATGACCCACAAGGTCCTCCAAGATACTGCAGTCCGAATATTCCAAACCAGCTGAGACCACAGGAGCCAACAATGTATGATCAAAGTCAAGGTCAAGCTCCTGTGATCAGCCCTGCTGTTCCACCACCTAATTTTAACATGCCACCCATGAACACATACGGTGGCCCAGCCCAACAGTTTACCATGCAGCAAAATGTTTCTCAAACGTCTAACTTCAGTGTGTCAGGCCCTGCATCATCAGATTTCCAAGGATCATTTAGACCTTCTCCATTCCCTGGTCCAGGTGTTGGGAATGTGCCTCAGCCTGTACGTATTCCTTACTCAAGGAGTCCCTCACTTTTGAAAGTTAAAAAGTGTTCTGTTTGTTTAAAATGAATATTTAAAGTTTACTTTTTGTCTTTAGATTCTGGGAGCTCAACCTTTCATGCCTCCAAACCAAATATCTTTCCAGCCTGGTAAGAATGTCTTTGTTTGATTTGTTTGCATATCCTAAAACTGTTTATTTTGATTGTGACATTCTACTTTAGACCTGTATTATAATAAGTGAATTATTGATTCAGGTTCCCAGTTTCAGCAGCCTGAGCCCGAGTCACTGAGGCAAATAGATGTGAACGATCTTTTGTCTAAACTCCTATCCACTGGGATAATAAAACCTGCACCAACAGACTCAACGACTGGTAAGCAAACTGTTATTATATTTCACTTCTTGCTGTTGCATTCTTTTATTTCAAATGAGCCTAATTAAAGGTTTGTATATCTGTTTTAGACTCAACTTCAGCAAATCAGACTTTATCTGTGCCTGAGGAGGAAGAGGAGGAGGAACAGGAGGAAGATGAAAGTGTCCCAGATCTGACTGGCTTTGTTTTGGACGACATGAAAGTGTATGTACATACAGTATCCACATACTCTCTGGAAAGTTAGACACGAGTGAATCTGATACTTTTTACTATGGTGTTTCATTGAGCGACTTAATGTTTTGTGAAATTTTTGTGATTTAGGAGACACGACAGCGTTATCATCAAACTTTATACAGGAATCCAGTGCTATTCATGTGGCATGCGTTTTACTGCATCTCAGACGGATGTGTATGCAGATCATTTGGACTGGCACTACAGGCAGAATCGTTCAGAGAAGGATATCAGTAAGAAAGTGACACACCGTCGATGGTACTACACTCTGACGGTAAGCTGGAAAAAATTCTACTTCATTTCTTTTATTTAATTTTGTCTACTGTCAGACAATTGTGTCACTGAGAATGTTAAAAAATAACCTGAAGTGCTGTTTTTTTTTGTTGTTTTTTTTAGGATTGGATTGAATTTGAGGAAATCGCTGATCTTGAGGAAAGGGCGAAGAGTCAGTTCTTTGAAAAAGTTCATGAAGAGGTTGTACAGAAAACTCAGGAAGCAGCCAAAGAGAGAGAGTTCCAGAGCGTAAAGGCTGCAGCAGATGTAGTTCACGAGGTTAGACAACGTGCATCGACTGTGTGATAATTCATAGTATTGGAAAAATGGTGCAAAGTGAACAATTTCTTAATTTCTCTCCTCAGCTGTGTGAGATTTGCCAGGAACAGTTTGAGATGTACTGGGAGGAGGAAGAGGAAGAGTGGCACCTGAAGAATGCCATCAGAGTCGATGAAAAGGTAGAAAATCCACCAATTTAAAGAGCAGATCAAATGTTGTGGCTTTGAAGTTTGATAAAACGCTTACATCGTTTTCCCTTCTCTTTAAGACATATCATCCCTCGTGTTACGAAGACTACAAAAATGTAAGTTTTTATTTGGATAATGGTATCTTATGCTGTATTTAGTAATCTGCTTTTGTGTGAGGAAAAACTTTCCATCTTAATTTTCCTTGAGTCAATTAAAACACTTCACTTTTTTTTCCGTAGACATCCTCCTTCGTGGACTGCACACCATCACCCAATAAAATGCTTACAGAAAACCCTTTAACAGCTTTCATAAAACAAGAGCAGGGTGATGAGGTGTCATGCTCCAGTATTAAAGAAGAGCCCTCTGAGGACGATACAGATGCACCAACGGTAAAAGAGGAGGTTCAGGTTAAGTTAGAAGAAGAATCACAAACCAGTGCAATTATTTTCTAATTATGCTGCTCCTTAGCCACCCCTTTTTGTGGTTACTTTAGCTGGTCTTTTGTGTTTTTGTAAAGAAGGATATTTTTATATTGCAGAGCTCTGGGGCCGGGACCTCAGCTAGTCACTTTAAATACATTTTTGTATTTGTATTTGCCTGCACATTTCAGGTTTTTTTGCCATGTGAATGCCCAATGAAATGTACTGTGAAAGATGTACGTTTTGGGGTAAATGTATATGTATAATTTAATTTATAAATAAAGATATTTTTGGTATTCTTTGTGTAGTATTGAGAAAAAAAAAAAAAATTAAATTAGCTTTTTGGGTTCTTAATGTTTTCTGACTTTTGGAGAATGGTGGTTGAATACTAATTTATGAATTTACTTTGTTTTGCCTCTAAAAACCAAGGGAAAACCCTTTTCAGTCACTGATAATTCCCTTAATCCAGGATTGGGGCCGATTGTAAATTATTAGTAGTTGATGGAACATAATTTACTATAATTTCCCTGACCTCAATATGTAAATAGTTATCTCCGTTTACTACTGTATTTGATTCAGAGTAATGTGTTTCGTTGAAAATGGGCAGGGGGGAAATCGGGGTGTGTTTTTTTTTTTTCTCTCTCTCTCTTTCTGCAAAGGTTCAAAGAGCAATTTTGGTTTATTCAGAATATTCAATAAAAAAAATTGAGGAAGAAATAGTGTCTTGTGTGTAAAGTGATTATTGTGCGCTTTTTGACCAATTTAAAGTTGTCAGTTTTATGCATAATCCTAAATAAAGTTTCAGTGCTAATGAAACCTCCTCTGTTCCTTTATTTGGTTATTCCAACCCATGTCTGATAAAATGTCTCACATGTACCACAAAATTACTTGGAACCACGTTATTAGTTCATCTGTATTTTAATATATGTAAACCAACATAATACATAAAATTGTCTTCGAGTTAAGCATAGTTACCATATTCTAAAACCGTTAAATGGCTGTTCATGACATAACTACTCTTGAAAGATGTCCTACAGTGATATGGATGGAGCTCTGACTCCGGAAGCAGTATGATATGATTAAGCTGGCAGTCATGAACTCTTAAGATAATTATCGCCAGTGTTGGGGAAAGTTACTTTTAAAAGTAATACATTACAATACTGCGTTACTCCCTAAAAAAAACTAATTACGTTACTAAGTTACTTTTCATGGGAAGTAATGCGTTATATTACTTTTGCGTTACTTTTTTAATACGGGCCGAGCTTGAGTGTTTGTTTTTAATATAAGACATTCTATTTATAGCAAATGTAAAAGCGTCACCAATAAACCTCAGGCTGAAGAAAAAGTAAATTCACATCTATAAAGTACAATACAGGAGAAAAAAGTTCAATACAGCAATAAAAAAAAACAATGAAGCACAATAGTTAAAGTAATTTTTGCTTGCAAGTATGGTTGAACTGGATCATCAAAGGTCAGCAGCAAAGATATTGGTTAATAAAATGAGATTAGATACATTTGTGTAATTTTAGGTTTGCGAGTTTATTTTAATTCATTTTGATGAATACTAAATCCATTTTTTGAGAGTGAGATGTATTAATGCACATTCATTAGTCATTATTTAGGTAGCACACATATTCTGAATGCCTTTGGCAGAATTCAAATGAGCCATTTTAATCTACATTAATCTAGATTTTAAAAAAATTATCTATGCCCACCCCTAGTATTTACACACCGGACACAATGCTCTGTTTTTCTGATTTCTACCAACATTAGGTCAGGAGACTCGTCAGTCATTAAAAAATGAAAACAAAGTAGCTGGCGTTACTTTTTTGAAAAAGTAACTCAGTTATATTACTCTAAAATTAAAAAGTAATACGTTACTTTACTAGTTACTTGGAAAAAGTAATATTATTACATAACTCACGTTACTTGTAATGCGTTACCCCCAACACTGATCATTGCTGATTTAATATATATGTATTAGGTATGTTATGGCTAAAACCTGATGATTACAGCACTAATTAAAGGATTGAGGGAATATTTGTCTTCATGCATACAAACACGCTCACAAAATCTTTTCAAAACCTCAAAAACATTTAATTGAAAACAACAACAAAAATGACTTGCATGACAGAGTAATGTTGGGAGATATCCTTTAACTGGTTGATTTAAATAATTTTTTTATTATTTGATCTTTTTCTTATTGTGGCATTTAAATGTAGAGAACAAAGTTATTTGTATTTCATTATAATATATTTGGACACAAGGCAACATTTACTATTCGACCTACAGACCTCAAACAACTTGATTTTTGGCCTTTTGTAGTTAAAAACTGAGGCCCCACAGATCTAAAGAAACTTAAAGAACACATTTTTGTTGCTCACATAAAAACATAATATTGAAATGCAAAAATATAATTTTATTTTTTTTATTATTATTATTATTATTTATTTATATACACATCTGTACCATTAAAACAGAGGGCAGAACTTTAAAGATAAAAAAAACTCCAGACTCCAGGTCCTGTTTTGTGAGATTCATTTCCAGAAGCGATAGAATCCCAAAGCAATTGCCAAGCAAGTGAAGATGCATGCTGTGAACAAAAACAAACAATAAAACTGATGATTCAATTAAACATTCTTGGTGCCCATAAAAAGAAATTACATCAACAAACTGAAGAACCACTAAAAAAGCACTTAATTCATTTTGTCAGTTATCAAATTTAGTGTGCCATCTGAAGGACTTACAAACAAATCACTTCTAAGTGAAATATGTGTAGAGGTGCTGTCATCTGTTTGAAAAGCACCTTGAGTACATACCTGCAAGATATCTAATGGTCTCTAACTTCAGTGATTCCAGGAGGGTTTTCAAAGAGGCAACTTGTATGTCTATGTTCTTCGAGGTTTCAACGGCTTCACTTTCTATATCTGCATTCTGGGGAAAAAAGAACTTGATTGTAAGCACCTGGGATCCCTTTTTGAATTTTCTTAAAGGCTTGTTGTGTACCTCTAAAACAGAATCTGACAATACTTAAAAAATGTCTTCCTTTTTTTTGAAACTAGGTGATAAAGTTGTTGACCGGCGTTTATCTGAATTATTAGTATTATTCAGGGTTTTTTTTTTTTTACTACTATTATTATTATTCATTTTTATTTTATTTTATTTATTTATTTATCGTTAGTATTTTTTTCCCCTGTTCTGTTCTGTCTCTGTAACATTTCGTTGGGTGGGGAGGCGGAGGGGTGGAGGTGTGGGGTACATAAATGGGAAAGGCAATTTGTTGCACGTTGATCACTTCAATGTAACAGGTTTTTTTTTTTGTATGCCATTTTGACAAAATGCCAATAAAAAAATACAAAAAACAAAACAAAAAAAAACAAAAAAAGAACTTGATTGTAGTAATGATATAGTTTTATATGAATTATTTTAATTCATATAATTAATTTATATTAAATATTTTAATAAAAGCATTATGTAATTACACTGAATATAAAAGCTTTCTTGTAATCATAACTTAAATGATTGTGTTGCTGTTCAAACACGCTGTGATCACAACTACTTGCAAACCTTACCCGTTTTTGGAATTCTGTTTTAATTTCCATAAGATTCTTCTCTTGTTCTGTAAACTGGAATAAAAAAATAACAATAAGCATTGGATTAATTGAATGTTAAAAAAAAAAAAAGATATAATACAAACGTACACAAGTAATGCACACATACCATGTCTGTAACTCTACTTCGCTCCAAATTAATGTCTAACTTTGCATCTGCTCTGATTTTTTGGATTTCTTCCTTTTGATGTAAACATAAAAAGATTAATAAAGCATATATTAAACAGAAACAATGGCAATACGCAAAACTCTTGAACGACTTCTACTCACCAGTAGACTGTTCTTTATATTTTCCAGCTCTATTTTCATTTTCTGCATGCAAGATAATCGAGAAGGTAAAGAATCAAACAACAATGTATGACACATTGTGTAAAATTAGTAATAATACTTTGCGGACAAACAGGTTTTTACTTTACTTGGTGCGTTCTGATTGTAGAGCCAACAACAAATGATGAAATACAGGTTTTAACTTTATTCTTACTGCATTTTCGGAGCGTAAATTGGCAAATTCACTCTTCTCCAGGATAACCATGTCTTTCCTGATAGCATCTAGATGAGCCATGATTTGCTGTAAAGCTATTTCCTAGACCACGTGAATAGAAACCAGAAACCATATCATTCAGTAGCATTTATTATTATTTATAATTAGTGCGGTAAAATGATTAATTGTGATTAATCACATCTAAAATGAAGGTTTTTCTTTACATAATATATTGTATGTTCTGTGTATATTTGTTAATGAATGCATGTAAAAATATGTTATGTTTCTATATTAAATATATTTTAGATGTATCAAATCATATATCAATTGTAAGAAAATAAATATGTAAATGCATTTACATGTACTTTCAAAATATATACTGTACGTGTGTGTGTTTTATATGTATATATACATAATAAATAAACACAGCATAACCACATATATTACCTAAAGAAAAACTTTTATTTCGGATGCGATTAATCGTTTGACAGCACTATTTATTATCAGTCATTTCTACTGACAGAAGTTCTGTTATCTGTATACCTGATGGGCTCCAGTGACCATGTCTCTGTATACAATGTCTATATTGGCTGTAGTAAGGGTCACCAGTGCTGTGACAATCACCTCTGCCTGCCTCTTTTCAAAGCCTGAAATAAAATTAAATTTGGGCAATATCTAAACAAGGATTACATAATTAGTACATTTAGTCAATATGAGTGAGTCAAATATCTAAATTAAGCTTCCATTTGTGTCTCTAAATCTCAAATGTAAGAAAAATAATGTAAATATATTTTTATATATATATATTATATATACACAACAAATTGAAAAATTGTCGTTCGTTTTACCTAAAATATTACAGTGGCTCACCATACCGATTAAAAACTATATACAAAGTACTTTATAAAGTACCTAGTAGTATAAAACCTATTCAACATACCGCTGGACTCCAGCTCTTTCACGAGAGCATGCGAGTCAAACGTGAGTTTCCTCTGCTCCAGAGGCATCAACTCCACTTTTCTTACATCATATGTCTTAAGAGCAGTCGTTTTATGAAAACCTAAAATGAAAAATATTTATGTAACGTTAAACCCCTTGAAATGTGCAACTTACTGCACTATATCGTCGATCAACTTACCTCTCCGATGACATATTGGTTGAATATTGAGTTGATGCAATTTTAAGAGCGAAGAAGAGAATTGGTATTGTTTCCGAATAAACTTCCCCCACCATGACATTGTTATATATAAAGTTATTTAGCTAAACTATATAACTGTATAATTGTTTATGTGAGCCGTAACGCCTATTAAGCTTCTAAATTTAACGTAAACTAAGTTACTCAACAACAGCAAAGACGAACTCCTGACCTTCCTCTTTTAGATTCACCTTTCAGTGTCAAGTCGATTAGCACTGTCTTAAAAACTCTTCAGATCTGTTTGTTTACTATATGTGGTTTCCTGTATTATTTGGTAGATTATGAAGAAGGTGGAGGGTTCGTCCTTTTTTGACGGTAGAAATAAAATTAGCAACCAGAAAGGCGGTTAGCCTAAAACAAATGAGGCTTAGTAGCCCGGATGTTGCCTCAAATTGGTACTGTGGTGCTAAAGAATATTTTTTCTGTTTTAAACTATTCTCTATGTATTTTAAATAATATATTTCTTTAACATTGTTAAAGTTTATCAATGCAAAATATAATTGTATATAAATTAATCGTAACCATTCCAGAGCGGCACTGAAGACGATGATGAGATGTTAACGTTACTTACTTCAGCGCTTTTGCATGATTGACCAATCATAGTCGTTTGCGATGAGCATTCAAAACATTAATTTAAAGGGGTTTCTGGTGTGGATTTCTTACTGTATTATACCAACCACCTTTTTTACTAATTACATTTGTTTTATGCATTTTAGTGTACAAAATGTATCGTGCGACATGCTAACAACGTCCTGATATGTACCTTTGGCTCTAAGGAGATTTGGACTCTCTGAGCCGCAACGCGCCCTCTACAGTTTATATTGTCAACATTGCGCCACCCAAAAGTTGTAATACGGCTTTTAGAAATAAAGTTTTATTTTCACCAAAGAACTGTCATGGCTGCGTCCATGACTGGCGATCAGAGTTGGTTTTTTGCTCTGGTTCTCGGTGTTTCATTTCTCAAATGTCTTTTGATAAATGCCTAGTAAGTGAATTTATCTCACACATTGTACTTTTTCCTCATATGTGATCACGTTAAAAAGGAAAACCTTTTGCAATCGTAGAAGAGCAGCCTAGTAGTCGAGACTCATTCATTCTGCCTTCCTTTTAGGAAGAGGAAGTAATGTGTTACGCATCCTCGAATGCCAAGCAATTTAATATGTTTTTGTATTTCAGCCATTCTACGGACTTTGAAGTACATAGGAACTGGCTTGCCCTGACTCACAGTCTGCCAGTCTCACAGTGGTATTATGAGGTAGTCAAATGGATTATACACAGTTTTCAAACAATTTACGTACACAGGTTTTAAATGTGTGGTTTATTTATTTCTTTTAATATATAATTTCAGGCTACGTCTGAGTGGACTCTGGATTATCCTCCCCTGTTCGCTTGGTTTGAATATGGACTTTCTCACATTGCCGGTTTTTTTGATATGGAGATGCTGGTTGTTCAGAACCTGAATTATGCAAGTCCTGCCACAGTCCTGTTCCAAAGACTGTCAGTCATTGTGGCTGATGTGGTCTTCTTTTATGCGGTTAAAGAGTATGTAGCTTCTACATGCCACAATTTGATCCAAAGTAGTTTTTGTGCCAATGTCCTTTGAAATAAACTCAGGTAGTTCCAAACCTGTGTGAATTTCAAACAAAGGAAGATATTTTGAGAAAAGCTTGTAAGCAGGCTGTTTTGGGTCACATTTCCATAGTTGGAAAAATACTGTGGAAGTCAACGGTGACCCAAAACAGCCTGGTTACAAACTTTCTTCAAAATACCTTCCTGTTGTTTTCGGCAGAACAAAGAAATCTATACAGATTTGGAACTACTCGAGGGTGAGTAAATGATCACATAATTTTCATTTTTGGGTGTAGTGTTCCTTTTAAAGGCTTGGTTATGTTGAATCTGGGGTGAAGAACATGTGTGCTATTTTAGATGCTGCAAATGTTTGCGAGAAGACAAAGGAAAGGACCTCCTGGGAAAGCCATCTTTTATCCTGTCAGTGTTGTTGCTGTGGAACTTTGGCCTTCTAATTGTTGACCGTATCCTTGGAGATCAGGCACACTAATAGGTCCTGCATGCCCCGATGTGGCTCAGGCATTTGTTTCCCTTACCAGAAATGAATTTCGCTTGACTGAATTCCTGCAGATATTCATTTTCAGTACAATGGATTCCTGTTTGGAGTTCTACTTTTATCCATAGCAAGACATTTCCAGGTATTAGCTGTCATTTCTGTTATTATAAGACATGTCTAATAATCAGAAATTTAAAAAGTTTGTTGGAAATAATGTATGATTCTGTTTGTTAACAGAATAGACACTTTGAGGGAGCCTTGCTGTTTTCAGTACTTCTCAACTTGAAGCACATATATATATACATTGCGCCTGCCTACGGTATCTACCTGCTGAGATGTTTTTGTTTCACCCAGAACAATTCAGGTAATTATAAGCATATATATA
>JAUMHG010000024.1:2192002-2203486 GCA_032359395.1 Enteromius anoplus
AGCTTTCTGAATAAAGAGAATTTGCTTCCAAATCCAAAGTCTTTCTCCTGGTCTATATCTGAAGAAACTTCACAACATGTGAAAGCACATGCCAAAATGAAATAGCATTAAAATAAAAAAAAGCTTATTTAAAATATTCATAAATATTATAACAGTATGCAAATAAACTAAAATGACCTGCTTTTAAACATTGGTTTGTTTAAACCGTTTTATTAATAAGGCAACATACATATTCCATACCAGTTGACAGATTACCTACTGTAAGTATGTTAAGATGATACCTCACCTGTTTTTCCTGAAACAATTTCTAGAGTTAAATCTTTAAATACAGAGATTCGTCATTTTAGGCAACTGTGCAGTGAAAAAGCTAATCTCAAAGCTTCGTATCGAGCATTTGTGGCTTCCATTAAGACATTACATTAGTAAGAATTCAAACTTGTGTTTTTGTGAAGGTTCCAGCTATCAGTCATGAAAGTCACATCATGCTGGTCAAATCCCATCTTACTGCCTCAGTTCTAGGGTCTCATTTATCACACAAAATCCACACAACCATCAGATCACTAATGGAAAAATGCTTAGTGATACCAGATTCTTGCATTTTTTTTGTGCATACGCTTGTTCAAGCATATGCACATTTGTGGAATGATCTCAGATTAAATGTAGAACGGTTTCTACGCAACGTTTTATAAACAAGGCCCCCCGATCTCTGATGTGCATCCAACTGAACAATGTCTCACTAATGTTTATCCACTGCTATGGTTACGCAATTCGAATTTAGTGCTAAAAGATCAAGCCTAAAGTCTAGACATATATATTATAACTGGCTGCATATTAGTGATGCTGTTAAAATATTTCCAAGAGTAAAAGCACTTTTACAGTCACTTTGTGATTTGCCTGTGTTTTTCAGTGCAAGGCTTATCCAAAGGACTCAAGACTGGTAACACATGCAGCAGAAATATACATTTAAATATGTGCTTTACAAATTCTACGTTTTTTATGTTTATAGAAACAGTTTATGCTTATGCTTTTTAAAGTATAATGTATTAATGTAAAGCAAAGCTGAATTTTCTGCATTAATCCACTCTTAAGTGTCTCATGATTCTCCAGAAATCATTCTGATCTGCTGATTTAATGCTTTTCTTAATATCACGATTGAAAACGGCTGTGTTGCTTAATTTTTTTGGTGGAAACTTTAATACTTTTTTCAGGATGTTTTAATAAACAGAATAATAGAATTTGTTTTTGGTAGCATTATAAATATCTTTGCTGTTACTTTTGATCAGTTTAATGTGTCCTTACTGAATAACATATTCCGCCAAACAAAAACATAAAATTCTTACTGCACCCAAACATTTGGATGGCAGTGTATACAAGTCTGAAATAAGCAGTTAATCATTTTGAAGACTTTTAGTTTTACTGTTTTGAAGTTTAAATCAGCTAAAAAGATATACAGAAATGAATTTAATATTTTTCTTTGAACCTACTGCATTAGCTAACTTCATCAAGTAAATTTGATACTCTCCTTCAATAAAGTGCTTTATTTGTGATGTTATATCAGTGGTTCTCGACCGGTGGATCTCAAATGGGTCTTGGGTCTGTTCTGATGGGTCAAGGACAGCAAAATAAACAGGCACAAATTCCCACATGGTTAATAGCATGAAATATATTGATGTCAACATTTGTGTCCAAATATAGTGTGGATTTACCAAATTGTTATCATATTGTTACATTTCCTGATCATGTAACTAATGTAGTTAATTATTAGGCCTATTCATTTAATTGTTATATACATCGTTATATAGAAATGATATATAGAAACTATTTTTGTTCTGTGTTGGTTTCCATTTGACGTAAAACAGTTGAGAACCACTGCTCTATATTAATTAATTTCACAGTTTCAAGGGCAATTCAGGCCACGTCGGCAATGGATTCTCACAGAGTTCACTCTCAGAGCAAAAGGTGATGCCGTAAACAGTTCATGGATTATATGATGTGCTCACCCAATGAAAGTCAGTGTTCTTCACTGAGCCTTTCCTTAAAAAGCCTCACATTGCTCACTCCTAAGCCTTTGCCAGCAGTTCCTTAGTCTCCTGAATCCCTTATAGCATTAGAAGATCAATGTTCAGCTGAGGACAGATCAGATGCAAGGTATCTCCACTGGGGTCAGACAGCGCCTTGCTTGGTCAAAAGTCCCCTTGAGAATTTTCTGTTGAGGAAATTCACTCAGGTGTGGTGGGACGCTGCAGCTGTTCCTCAAGAGTGGGAATACCAAACTCTGAATTCATTTGCTTTTCAGGTGGAAAATGCTCTGGTTTCTCTGTCTTTAAGATGGAGTTTATCCAGCCTAACTTGCCTTGATTGGTTTCTGTCGGCCTTCGACGATAATGACCAGGACTGGAGTGAGGTCCATCAGTTTCCTCAGCATATCCATAATGTCAGGATGATCTTTGGCTCCTTCTATAAACTCCTCCAGCGTCAGTTCACCTGAACGTTTAAGTAAAGAGAGATTTAAATGTGTGAATGCGTAATTCTAAGGAGTTTCACAAGGTAACTGGTTCTCACCTTCTCCGTTAACATCAATCTTTTCAAATATAAGAGCCACAACGTCCTCTGGCACAATTTCACGATTTCTTGTGATGTCTTGGATGGCCTGAAAAAAGTTCATTAAAAAAGGAAAAAATATATAATTTCAGAACGTTTCTTTTTATAGAAACATCAATGACAATCTGTCACAATTTGCCATTCCTAGAACTGCAGCATTATTGTATGGAGAAGCCACCTGAGGTCATCTGAACACGACACTATTTCCACTTTAAGAAGAGTCAGAAAACTTAGGACAGAAACAGCACAAGGAAGACAGTTCTCTAAACGGATTAAATCAGATCATCTACAAGTTAAGCAGAATGATCCAGTGTCCAAGTTGACCCGACTTGACCTGACCTGCAGCGAGGTTCTATTTTTGACTTTCTATTTTTGGTTTGTCCACAAAGACCTTATGTGGGAGAAACTATAAATGTAGATAATTCAGTGATTGCAGAGATTAACGTATCAGTTATGTCCCATACTGATGAACTGTTCTATTGTACTTTGTAGTAAAAATAGCGTGAGTGGAGCGATCGCGCTGAAAATTCCAAAAAATACCTGGATGATGCACTTAAATAATAGGTGTGTAATTTTAGACGCTTCATGCACTCAACTCTGTAGTGAAGGGGTCAGGCTGTCAGATTCCAATCACGTGGAAGCAGTACATAGTGCGTATGTACAAGTGCATAGTGTATATTGCATTTGTTACACAGCTGTTGTGTTTAGTGCAAAACAAAAAAAGGAAGCTGAGAATGGTATTCAATATGTTCACTTACAGTGAATATTGTTTCCAATTCATCCTTGTCAATTTTTCCATTGCCATCCTGGTCAAAAAGTTTAAAGTACCATTTGAGTTTTTGGTTGATTTCCCCCTTTAGCATTAAGCTGATAGCAGCAATATATTCCACAAAATCTATGTATCCATCCTAAAAAAGAGAGAGAGAAAGGGACAGTTCATATTACAATATTTTTCTTAGGTTGTTTTATGTATAGTTCAGTCATGAAACTCTAGATGGCGTATGCTGACGGAACATAACTGATGATATTAACAGTGTTAAGCAACTTAGCACAAGCTGATTGGTTTATTTTGTATGCACAGCCAATGAGCTTGCTACTTTACATATAAAAGCCTGCAGCATTCACTTGAGCATTTGCAGAGTTCCTCCGAAACCCACCACCTTTCCCAGCTCCACCTGTATAGATCTGCTATGGGTTGTTTTATATGCTATTTGTGCAGCGGCAGTATGTCTTCAATACTCACTGCAACGTTTTGACAATAGCATGTCATGATTGAAATAGGAGATCCAGACAAGATCATTAAGTTAGCTTTTTTTTTTTTTCTTAACGTTAATAAGTGTAGGCTTTGTAAACATTGTTACATTGTAAGGTTTTCTCTTGTATGCTGAACAGATCTCAATGTTGTTCTTGACTCAATATATCAGTAAACCAATCTAGCGAGCTTGGAAGAGTTAACAAAATGTAACCTCCAAATTTCTCATTAAACATATATCATATTGCCTGCAGTCGACACATTACCCATTTAGCAAAATTTACAAATAAAACAAAATGGCCAATAAATATTTGTAGAATAAATCTTAATATACTTTTAATGCTTTACAAAACACATTTTGCACTTACCCAAAATATAATAACAGGGTTGGAAGTATATTCTCAGCTGTTGTATACTAACATTTGGTAGTGTATTTTTACATTTAGTAACTAAATTTGTTTTTAAAAAAATTAAAACAAAATATTTTTTAATTTTTAAAACTAAATTCTATTTTACCATAAATTTGGAATTGCACTGTATATTTATTTATTACAAGCATTTGCCGTATATTATGGCAAATGTTTTTTTTTTTTTTTTGCAGAGTGGGTCAGAAGGCTTTTGAACATAATAGAATAGGTGTTTAAACTCTACATGACTAAATGATACATGTAAATATTAATATTGTGCAGTTTTATTCAAAGTAACTCTTCTAACCTCTTCCAAGTTAATGATAAATGAGCTTGTTTTACCCATGTCTGGTGCATGTGTCTATTTGATACATCCATTCAAGATCAAACAATAAATGATAGCTCTGTAACAGGTCTATAAAGGACGATTTGCAAGATTACAGAATTAGATCCTTCACAGTCTTTAAAAATTACAATACTTACAGAAACTACATGGAAATAAAACACTTTGAGAATGAACCTCACCCCATCCATGTCGAAAGTGAAGAAGACTTGGTCCACATAACTGCTAGCATCCTCAGTCATGCCCTGCAGTCCCAGGATGGACTTGAGCTCAAAAAGTGTGATGAGACCTGATGGAGACTCCTGCATGAACTTGTTGTACCAGTGGTGCATGTCCTCAGCGAGGATGTCGTCCAGACTTGTGTGTGTGTTCCCCATGGCTGTGCCCTGCAGCCCTCGCTGGTTCAGGCGGTTACAGGCCTGTGAGCTCTGACTGCGAGTTGCAGACTGGCCTCCAGGATACTGAATGTCTGAACCTATTAGATCCAGTTACCAATAAAAGAGGCGGCACCTTAAAATAACTACTACTAATGAGATAATGGCAAGGCCTGACCGTTAAAGAGTAACTGGCACAGAGTAGAGAATGCTTATATAACAGTGTTCAGCCTGCAGATGAACCATCGTGCGGTCATTGTAGTCCAGAGTGCATCAGAGGCCACCTCTCACATATGTCACTAACATTTATAGCTATCAATCTATAATGGCGATTTTAAATAACTTTGTTTTTACAAAAATACGTTTAAAACTTAAATAGGAGTGATAAAATTATGTCTGATTAATGTTTTCATATTAGAGCTGATAAGGACACATATTAAAATTCTATACTATTTTTGTATATGTGTGTGTTAAAAAAAAATAAAATAAATATATAAATATATATATACACAATCACACACACACAATCGGCCTAAAGTTTAGAAACAGTAAAAAAAATTATATTTTGTAAAGTATATTTTTGTAAAAATATTTCTTATGTTCATCAAGGCTGCATTTCTTTGATAAAAAAATACAGGGAAAAACGAAATATTGTGAAATATTTTTACCATTAAAAATAATGGCTTACTATTTTAATATACTTTAAAATATAATTTATTTCTGTGATGCAAAGTTGAATTTTCATCAGTCATTACTCCAGTCTAAAGTGTCACATGATGAATACAGATTTATTATTAGAATTAACAATGTTAGTTGTGATGGCAAATATTTTTTTGGAAACTGCTATACTTTTTTTCCATCACAATATTACATTTGTTCCTGTATTTTTGATCAAATAAATGCATTCTTAACGTTTCCAAATGTTTGACACACACACACATATATATATATATATACACACACACACACACACACACACATATACATATACATATAATAGGAGAAATAAATTGGGCATCTCTTTTCTTTTCTTAAATGTTTGCTTTTCTGATCATGCAGAATCAAAACAACATTTTATACTTAAGAAAAGTATTTTATTGTAGGATTTATTGATTGCATAATTCAGGCATAAATTCAACTGAACAAATGATTTATGCAAATAAGACATTTTGCATGACCAGCTAAACATTTTTACAAAAACAGCAAAATGCTTACTAAAAAGTTTACATATATTTAGTCTTACAAACAAAAATAAGCTGCAAATTGCATAGTTCGCTTTTAAAAATGAAAACCATAGCAAAATGTATCACTGTATTGTTGGTGAGAAAATGTTGACTTTTTAAATATAAAGCATTGGAATCAAATAGAAAAGAAAGGTGAGACAGCATTTTTATTTTTTATTTTTTTTTTGCAGTTCATGGGTAATGCAGCTGTCACATAACACTTTAACGCAAATGCTATTGCTGATATGACCTGATGATCTCCCAGCCTCATTCTGTCCGCATGCCAGTCTGATCACTGACTTTTCTCACTTGAAAGTGGTGACGAGGCAGATCTGTGCTCTTCGTTAGGGTCTTAATGTGGTTTGTATCCACTGCAGTAAATGGGATTAAGTGACTGTGGTCATTAGCTCAAACTTTCATTGTGAGCATTAGCCTGAACCTCTCAACTCATTACTTTCCTGCCATTTCTAAAGGTCCACCAGCAAATTAAGAGCAGTTTCAAGCGTCATGTGAAGGAACAAAACAAACACATTAATGATCAAGAACACATGCAAACACACCTCCATAATTATATAAACAGTGAAATGTGATTCGCTCGTGGACCATGCATGCTTGGAAACCTGACACAGAAAGCAAGAGGCAGATGTTATCTTTGGAAGATTTTATAAGATTGTATCAAGTGTAATAAAAGCATAATTCAATCAGAACAGTAGTAAAGCTAAAATTTGCTTCCATTTTTCAAATTCTCACAGCAATGGATATTATCCTCACCGATTACATATCGTTTCTTTTTACATCACACTTTCTCATGACAATATTAGCAATCGGGACAAACCAAAGAGTCCGCTAGTATTTCAGTGAAAGCCAGATTAGGAAACATGTGTTGATCCAGTTAATCCTTCCTCCCTTGACCTTGAAAATCTGACTCCAATCTTTAATTAATCTCGTTGCTATTACTGGATAATTGGAATCCTTTCACAACATAGAAAAGCAGCACGATATTTGGGTTTGAGCCATAGTTATATATATATGTATATATATATATTAGTCATAGTAGTGTTCAGTGTGAATATTAAAGCAGAACACATGCTTAATGAGTGAGACAGAGCTCTATTTAAATGATAATCTGTACCTCACTAGAACTTCCATGAGGTCAGATCCAAGAGATGAGAACAGGCCTAACGCTGAAAATCTGTCAGTGACCCGATTACAGAATTTTATAAGTTTATATAGTTTGTGGTACTTCTGCTCCGAACATATACAGTGTGGCTAGAGGCTAGAATAGCACCAGCCAGGGTCATGACCTTACAAATACTATGATACTTGCACAGTGAAAACTACACTATTTTCCAGTGAAATGTGGAAATTATTTTTATTTCATATTCTCATTTTGGGTTTTTTTTTTATAGGAATACAAATATAAACAAAAAAACGGAATCAAAAAAATGCAGACTATTAACTATTTACAAAAGCATAACTAATGTGTAAACTCGCACAAGCGGCTCAGAACAGACCAAAATATTAATACAACTGTACAGAAGAGAAAATACTGTTGTTCTCTGCACCTGCCCGGTTTCACTTGCTCATTCAAACCAAGTTATTCACATTATTCATCTTCTCCTGATGTCTTTGCTTTGGTTAAGTAGCGAAGAGTTCTCCAGACTGCGGCAGATCTGACCTTCTTCTTTATTTAGAGGCTTTACAATCCTGCAAAATACAAATGAGATCAAATGAAACAAGTTGGTGCATGTAACTAGAGTGAACGCATATGACTCGCACTCACTTGGCTCTACAGGTTTACTTCTTCTTTCTCATCTGTCGTGTCAGGTCCTGTTTGTGGTTGTGTGACTGGCTCTTCACATGTTTCTTCTGTACTGATAGCCAGCTGTGGATCATCTTCACTCTTCTCTTCCTTTGTCTCCGGTTCGGTTTTCTCTTCTTTGCTTTCCGGTTCTGTTTTCTCTTTTTTCTCCTCTGGTTCTGTTTTCTCTTCTTTGTCTTCTGGTTCTATTTTCTCTTCTTTGTCCACTAGCTCAGTTTTCTCTTCTCCCTCTTCCTTTTCTGAAGTCACAGTCTCCACTTTTTCCTCCGGTTCTGGCTTCTCAAAATCTGCGGATTTCGTTTCCTGCTCAATCTGTTCTTTAGAGGAGAGAGCTTCTGAGTTTCCTGACGTCTTGTGTTCTTCAAACACGTCTCCTTCGTGTCCGTTTGGAGTCGTTTGATCGAGGGTGGCTGTTTTATCCACTTCTTCTCCTCCATCATCCGTACTGGACTTCCTGTGTCGCCGAGATGGCGGCCGGCGTTTGATGGAATGTCTGGCTCTACCCTGGGCAGATTTAGAAAAACGTTTGAATTCAAACGCTGTAATGTTTTTTTATTGGTTTGAATTCACTAATAAGTGAAATGATATGAAGCCTCAAACCTTGTTGATGCTTTTGAGAACAGTTCCCTCGGTGGGACTCTCGAAGCTGGCAGGATTTTCCTCTTGTTTGGGTGTGACAGCTGCAGGAGGACTAGAGGGGCTGCTGGGAGAGCCTAGGGGGAAGCACGGCATTGGTAACTTCACCCCTGGGCTCTTTGGGAAGGGCGGAGGTCCCGTGGGAGAAAGTGTGAGGCTGGCCTGTGTGAAATGGGACTTTTATTATCTAAAGCAATACTGAACATTCTCCACTAGAGGGAAACATCTGTGAACAACCAACCTGCAGTTTCTCAATGAGTGCAGAGTTTCTATTTTTCTTGGCTGATGCTGGTTCAGCTGCTTTCTGAACAGATATAAACAAATCAGTTATATATATATATAGCTATTAAAATCAGCATCATTGCTACAGCGCATTGCATTTAATTTATTTGGAAGTAATAGTGTACAAACATAATTTTTTAGATGCATTTAACTACTAAAGATAATGTTTTACCTAGACTGTAATGACAGCTAGTTTTATTACTGACAATGCAAGGTTTTTTTCCCTGTCAATCCTGGATCGCCTCACCTCATCCTGGTCTTGACCTGCATCATTGCCAGAAGGCAGCGGCAGAGAGCGTGGGGGTCTTCTCCTGACAGGCTTGTTCTGAAACAAAAGAAGAGCTCAGATCCACATGCCTAAACACGTACATACCTTACTAGCACATTACTTCCACAGAATTCTAATGATCAAAAAGGAGAAGAAAGGATAGACCCCCCTCAAACATAGAAGTATGAATATTTTTTGATATATCTTCCTTCGGAGTCTGTTTCCTAAGCGATAGAATGAGAATTTGTCTAACCAGTTTTAACATTTATATCTAGGCGCATGTAACGAAGACATTCAGAAAGTCATTGAACCGAAAATACACTACAAAATTGTTCCAAAGAATAAGACAAGAAAATTTGCTTCCTTGTCTGCAATATATCAGGCTGACCAAGAACTAACGGGGAAAATCTTTGAGATTTTCCCCTGAATACACCTGAATACACTTCCTGTTTCACGCACGCAGAAGTAATCAGGAAACATGTTTATGTCTTACAGTTATAGACTTAAGTACGTGTTATACTGCAGTACACAGATCTTAACATACATAAACACATTCATTTGCTATGGATAAGTAACCATAAGTTCCATTTTATTTGATCATTTAACTTTTTTTTTTGTCTTTTGTGTTTCCACACTAAGCTTTGAGGCTAACTGTATTGTTTTGTTTTCGAGAGCAGAAAAACTGAAGATTAAAAAAAAAAAGGTAAACTATAAGCAAAAGAAGCAGGGGGGGGAAAAAAGTTTAAAAGATAAGACGACTTGTTAAAGTTGTGAAAAAAGGAGATGGGACATTTTAGGAAGTTGAAGTGCGAAAGCAGAGAGGATGTGATCATATTCGGATAATATGAAACCTCACCACTTCAGCGTCTGTCGTGTGGGATATTGGACAACTGAATTTTCCAGCTAGTTCAGCCACAGAGCGCTTTTTTACAACAGAACGCTCCTGAAATACAAAAATGTTAGTGTATGAATAACGCCTGCTTCTTTTTGATATTTTCTGTAATGATAATCTATAGCATTCAAATCCACTCTAAAATCAATTTTCTTAAATCATGTCTAAAATACACACAATATTGTAAAGGGGAAAGTAACACTTTATTAGAAGATTTTTTGTCCAGCTTTGACACTTTAATCTTCTAGTAAAGATTTCTAATTACACGCCATTAGGTTCTGTTATGATGACTTCTACAGTGGGGCTGAGAAAATGTCTTGTTTTTCACCACAGGAAACCACAGTAATGTACACTCATTTGAGCAAAGTGATGAAAAGAGCGTATTTCTTTTGAGAATCTTTGAGAAAGTGTTTTTTGAGCCTTGCACGCATCCTCAGGGGGACACAGGGGTATGACTTCAGCCCGCTGTTATCATTCCCGTCTCAGGCTCTTCCATCCACAGGCTTCCATCTATGACCATTAGTGCTCTCACTATCAGTGAAGGGAAACCAGTGCTGCCTTGTTAAACGTGATAGCAGAATTTGGTATTTTAGTGCTGAGGCAATGTCTATAGACTTACACAACTGTTTATTTTCAAGACGTTCAGTTTTAGAGCTTTGTGGGAACCCACCAACACTACGCTGCATGCAGTCTATACCTTACAGGATGTTGGTTATTCAATTATGAGGCAACTTAAGATAAGACTGAAATATAAAAGAAGACTCAAAAACAGGAAGGGTTGCGCGAGAAAGCCAAACCATGTTTGAACAAAGTTTCAACATTTCTCATGAAGTTTCTTAGTCTGCAGGCAGAAAATGTTGGTACCACTTTAGGTTGCCGGTATTACGGATTTTTGAAAATGACCTTTCATGCGGTCTGAAACACAGCATGAAAAACATCCTGCAAAGTTTTAAATCTCAACGTGCACCGTGTGTACATTTATTGTCTCTCAAAAGAAAGAGTCAATCTCTGAATCATTAAAGCAAGTTGTTTTTAAAACGAGTCCCAAGCCTTTTCATGTTGGCATGAAACATTAGCATATTACCCATCCTATTGAACAAATTGAACAAATCATTTGGGAGTCAAATAATAAAGTTAAAATGAATGCATATAATAAGAAAAAGTGTGTTTTTTTTGTTTCGTTTTTTCCTTGCATGCAAGTCAACTTGTTGTTTGGGACTCCCAAAACCAAAATATGAACCTTTCATAACCCATAATAGGGGCACTTTAAAGCCTTTATGTATATTGCATTACAAATGGTTATTAAAGGGTCAAGTCAAGTCAAGTCACTTTTATTTATATAGCGCTTTTAACAATACAGATTGTAGCAAAGCACTGAACATTA
>JAUMHG010000024.1:2205791-2219393 GCA_032359395.1 Enteromius anoplus
TTTTCCCCTTACCTAAGCTACATACCTTCTATGTACATATCAGAGAACAATTTAAAATATTCTCTCAAAGCATTCTACAGCACCTTTAAAAAAAAATTTAACATGTGAAGAATTTAATTTCAATAACACTTTAAACAGATCAAGTGGACTTTTGGCAACACTTTAGTACAGTGACCAATTCTTTCTATTAACTAGTTGCCTATTAGCATAACATATTAGCTGTTTATTACTACTTATGAAGCACAACTTCTGCATGACCATAATCTACATCCCTAATGCAAGCCAGTACCAAAACAGAACAACTACCTTACTAATTACGAATACGCAGCAGATTAGAAGTTTACTGAGGCAAAAGTCAGAGTTAATTGTTTGTTAATAGTGAGAATCGGCCTTAAAATAATGTGTGACGGAAAATACGTATTTAAATAATGTTATTTGAATGGTTTAATTAAATTATAATGTTTGATAATAATATGAAATATTAATATGGAATACGCACTCAGTATATTAACATGATTTCTGAAGAAAAAAAAGCAAGTTAAAGCATGCACATCATCTTAACTGGGTGCTCGACCAAAACGTACATAGAAACAGTTTTTAAGTGTAATGCTGGCAACCTCATAGCTCTAATCTAAAGATTTATTTAAGAAAGATTTTGCACAGTATGTGACGTTTCAAGCACGCAGGCTCTTCATCAGAAAAATGCAATATCTTTTTAAATAAGTCTTTTGATATTTTTTGGAGCTTTGAGGTTGCCGACTTTACATTACATTCATTACGTAAAAACAAAAAAAAAACTCAGTCCCTCTCATTTTAGAGGTCCACCAGTACATGCTGTTGATTATGAGCCAGAGAGTGGAAAATAGAATCTTATTAGTGACCCACAAAGAATCTGTTGTATGTCTGAGGTTTGAAGGACATGAGGAAGTAGCCATGATTCAATTTACACTAAAATACATTCCCGAATGGGAAAGGATGCACAGCGAGGAAAGACAGATTGTTCTATAAAAGGCAGTGAATGTATACACTTCTCCCTACAAAGATTCTTGCTCTTCAAAACATGGCAGAATGCACTTTATAATATAGAGGTACAAACTGCATTCTTAGCATCGCTGCATGGGATGCACAGTGGGCGTAAGTATAAAGAAATTCATAAATGAGCAAATGAGAAGTCTGTCCTGGCCATCATCCATCTCAGTGGATGCTGGACTGGTGCAGGAGGACCCTAGTAGAGATTTGCTCTATGCTTGCAGGCTCTCATTTCAATATCAGTCACACTGTAACAACACAGAGCCAAATCCTTCACTTCCAACTATCCTGAGATGTCGAATTCAACACCCACTACTCATATCCAAGTTCTGTATTATATCCAGTCCAAAATTAAATCTATTTCTAAACTTTCAAAATGGTGAAAGGAATAGTTAACCCTTTAAATTATTATGAGGAATGTTGGTAACCAAACAGTTTTGGTGACCACTGACCTCCATTCCAAAAACTAAAACTGAAAGATGATAATAATAATAATAATTTACAAAAAGGTTAATTGTCAGTTGCAAAACCTCTAACCTATAACATATTTACAGTTATATTTCCTAGAAAAAAATTATAATCCATTGCAACATTTAAAAAGCAGTCAGTAGACAAAGATCTGCTGCTAGCTGGGTCATGCTAACTAGCCAAACCTGGACCTCTTTAGTTAAGGTTAGCTAAATGTCTATGCGTATACAGTTATTGACCCGAATATGGTTAACGGCACAAACATTTGAGGTTTGTTACACCCACGATAATGTGAGGTTGCATGATACTTACAACATAACCACACAGTTTCGCACTTGTATAGAATGTTTATGGCCTAAGTCACCATTTCTTTGCTAAAAGCAGCGGTGTTCAAGGAGAATCATGTTCGTGTAGACTGATCTCTATCCAAAACTGCCCCAGTTCTATGACCTCATAAACTGGCTCACAGTGGATGGGGTGCTGGAAAAGTCGAGGCTTTGCAAAACACTCTGGTGTGAGTCAGTGAGTTATGATGACGGACTCCACCTCACACCCAGATCCCATCAGGGTCCAGGTCTTGAATCAGTCACGCAGGGGTATGTAATGGCTTTCTACAGAATAGAAGTTCACTTCCTGTGACAGCACAACCTGCATCCACTTGACATTATCTGACAAGGTCTCATTGATCGGAATGACTATGAACCAAACAACACTGGCATGGACACTGCGTCCAGCACTGCACATTTACATCACTCGCTAATACTCCAAATGAAGTCATGTCCCTGAATTTTGATGGGCGGCTGGGACAAGTTCACACCCATATTCTCTCACAGCACAGAGTTCAACAAGTTCTTTATGAGGTAATGAACACTCTCCAGTACAAAGAACAAACCAAATATACAAGCTTTTAGGGGAAGAAGCTTGTCGTAGTCGGTTAATGCCGTGTTGCAATAACTTGTTCCTTCTCCAAATCTTTCATCTGTGAACACACTGCGGTTGCGTACAGCTCTGACAAGAGGACCGTCGCCCTAACAGCTGCTGAGGTGGGACTGACACTGACCCGCATACTCACATAGCTGACATTCAGGAGATAATCAACTTAAATATCCCGACGTCCACGTAGTACAGTGCTCTGAGAGTCAAGCTGTAGTCAATCCAGTCTTTACAACTCAGCCAAGACACTAGTCAACATTAGTGGATCAAAATTGTCCTTGTACCTAAATCCAAAATGCATTCTTGTCTTAGGACAACTTTGATTAACTTTTTTGAGCAACTTCAAGTATGTTTTTAAAGTACATCTTTAAGTGTGGCTCAGCACATAATATATTAGCAGATAATGGTTCCATTAGGCCTACAAGTATGCAAAAGTTGACTATCATAATAAAATGAGTTAAGCAATCAATTTATTTTGTCTTGTTTGTGAGGTTTGCGCTACTTGGCATTGCATATCTAAGTCAACCAACAGTGCTCCTCAGCACAACGTAATTTTCCGAACAAGAACACAGAAGCAAATGCACAGTCGCGTTATAAATCACTTTCACAAGAATAATTTAGCATTCAATTTAGAATTCAATGTAGCTTTAATTATTACGCTATAATACTGTGCAACGCCAACCTGTTCTCTCAGTCTGCATGATTGTAATTATAAACAAACATTTGATAGCAACTATTAATGTTGATGAGTGACTTTAACCCTTTCATTTTGAGATGCTTCCAGTTGCAGACTCATCTGCATGAAAAAGAACTGCATTAAATACTAATAAACATTAAGTACATATTAAATGTGTTTTTTTTTTTTTTTTACATGAAAAAATTCCAGCAATCACTGATCTCATTGATATTCAGAGATTTTAGCTTGAATGGGATTTAATATATACGGTCTATGTAGGTCACATCAGAAAAACATTCAGAAACCTATGAAAAAGTTCACATTATTTTCCCACAAGTCACTAAAACTGCACTCAAAATATATAGCAAGCTGTCAAAACTCTTTAAAAAGGAAGTTTATTTGTAAGCCAATTGTTTTCCTATGATCACTCAAAAATGTCCAGAGATGGAAAAGTGGTTAGAGCATTCAGCCACTAAATTAATCACAAACTCTATGCTAAAATCAGTTGTCTAACCCAGTTGTCACGTGGGGCCACCATCCAAACCCGCCATTTTAATCTGTCATAAGGATGAGGTTACACCACTTCCTGTGTCAGTTAGCTTGCTGCCATTCCAGTCATACTTTCTAACTTGAGACACGTAAGGGAGGCAGTGTCAAGTCAACAGGATTCACTGGTCAAACACAATTCTGAGAGTTACTGGCACAAACACAACAATAAAACGGCTAGTAATGACAGCAGCCTCTGCAAACAAGGTTATGCCAATAGAAGGAGGTTTGCAGGTGGCTTGGCCAATCTGAATAACATAGCCACAGCTATCCTTTATTAATTTTTCACCCTACTAAATCTAAACTCATAAATTACTCCAATACATGCTGAGAGTGCTATGTGGAATGTAAACCGTTATCTCTTATCCTTGACGCCACATATTTGAAAGCATAATTAATCTGTTTGTAGTAAAAACAAACAAAACAACATTATGTATTTAGATGATTCAAACCTGGCAATAACTTATATAACCCAAATGTTCGTACTTGTTATGGATACAGTGGAGTATAAAAGTGTCATTCAAAATCTAGATACAAAATCGAATTTGAAATTTAAAAGAGAATAACGAAATTATAGCATTTTTCAAACATAAAGGGCAAGTTTCAAGATAATAAAAAAACTTATACAAAAATGTTGAGTTCATGCAGTTTTATTGTTGTTGTCATTAAAGCAATGGAACAAACAAATTTAAAAAATACTGAATTTTTTTTATTTTCTACCTTTAAAAAACAAAATACTCAAATGCTAATATAATCATAATGAAAATGTATTCAATAGAAAAAAAACAGACTATAGCATAATGCAGTCATTTCTATGACGTCTATAATTGCTGATGCTTTGCCATCTTGTATCATCTCGTGGCATCTCATGGACTGAAACGCAACAAGTTTTTGTTTCCTCTGCAGCAGACAACGTGTGAATAGCGGTATAGAAAATTCATTTCAAAATATGAAAATAAAACAACAGTTTGAAGCGCAAGCATAATAAATAACCCCATACCTCCATCTTGCAGTGTTGTTGGCGTGTTCTCAACTTCTTGTCGCCGTTTTGGTGTGACACTTGCTGAAGTAACGCGCGCTCGCGCTCTCTCTTTCCTCACACGAGCGCGCGCGTACTCTCTCACAAGTCAAGAGGGTGGTCGTTAGTTATATTTAGGTCTGACTCTAACAAAACTTCCACGGTCAAAAGATTGTGCCACACTCTGCTAAAAAGCTGTTGCAGTGAAACGGCCTGCAGTTTCTTACATATTTTCCCAGATTACAGAAACTACTCGTGGAATCTCTGTGCTGAAAATACCGTTAGCACCAAGGTGCGCTAGGTTTTTTGCAGAAATGTTTCAGAAATAACAGCACTTTTGACAAATATAATGAAAGCCCTGTTAATTTCGTTAAGACTCTATACATGTTTCTACAAACAGCTGTTTTATTCTACATTGAGCAGGTCGCCCCCTCATGGGCGCAGCCATGACATGCCATGGAATGGATATAACTACTACTACTAACCATCGCTACCACTAACAATGCATCTGTTTTTCAGTGATTTTTTAAAGCTCAAGACAATTTATAAAGTGTAAAGGTAAATCTAAAAAGAATAAACACAATATGGGTCACTATATGGGGCCTCGGAATACTTCAAAGGGGTCCTCAAGATTCCTTCAAATGACAAAACATAAAACAGAGCTGCGTTAACAGCATAGTGCAGAAGTGTGCGATCACAGAAACAAAACAGCTTCATTGCAGCACCAGAAGTTAGCAAACACACGTCTTACATAAAGCCTAACAGATCAGTATCAGAAACCAATGATAAAGTTGGGATGAAGAGGTTAAATGAAAACTAAAACTTTAAATGCCTGAATAAGTCACAGTTTGAGTGTTTATCATCTGTTAACCTCCACATGGTATAACAGTTTCTCATAACAATGAGTAATTTAAATGAAAAAGATTTCACAAAGACCAAAATAGCTATTGGATTATTAATTAGTCTTAAACACTGTAGCCAAAATTGCTCTAGAGAGGAAAACACGCAGTCTAAACCTGTGTGCTGATGCAGAGGATGTTTCTAATATACTTTGTGCAGTATGCACCGTAATGGGAGGTGCTTTAGTAAAGGAACAATGGTTAAATGATTGCTAACACTTCCATTTATGGATGAAACGAAAGAGGAAATGGTTTTTTTTTTTTTTTTTTACAGACTTTAATGTTTATGTATAAACAAAACATAATTGCTACAGAAACGGTTTCCTGGACATCTTCTCTTTTAGCGTTGCATCTTTTTAAAAATAAAAACGTGCACTGGATTATACATGGGATGCATGGTTTATGTAATGAAACCAGTGACCATGACATTTACTATACTGTAACTATAAACAACCCACCCACAACCCCCCAACCCCCCATAAAAGCTTGAAAGCCAGTTTCACCCTAAGCGTGAACAGTGGAAGGATGTGCAGATATGAAAATGATAACGTGATATTCACCACACAAAACTAAGCTTCCTCCTGTGAAATCTGATGACAAATAGCATCAATGTCTACCACAAAGAACAAGTGGGTCAATTATGGAAACCTAAACAGAGCAATGCGTGCAGTTTTTATGTGGCGACAAGGAGAGCTGTGAAAAGAAGGTGTACGCAGGAAGACACAAGCTTTGCTAGCATTACTTAGGTTTCCTGATTGCGCAGACTTTAACATGGGACTCTGCAGACAAGTGCCACAGACGCACAGAGAGAACTGAAATCTTCCATACAGGACTAAAACAAGTTTAATTGAAGAAAACACAATTAAAAACATAACACGTGTCACAGTACATACCTGAGTGTAACAGCATTGCCTAAATATTAGCATGATTAACATTCAGCACCATAATACTGTGGTGGTGTTTCCACTAACAATGAATTTTAAAAAAAAAAGTGACTCATCATTCAGTTTTAAGGAGCAGGTGACTGTCAGGGAAAGCTATCACTGGCTCAGCAACAAAGCAGAGCAAAATGAGTTAACTTTATGGAAGTGAGCAGGGATGCAACATGACAAATGGCAATAGAAGTGCAAATCGTGTCTAAATACAGAGTGCACTACAAGCTCAAATCAACAGCATTGGCGGCACTAAAAAGTTGTAAAGTTGTAATTACAACTTTTGGTGCGTTCAAACCACAAAAAAATATGTTACTAAACTTTTACAAAAAGTTTAATAAAATTGCAGATTTTTTTGTAATGCTACTAAATTTCTGAAGATACAGTAAGCTAAATGTGTGTGTGTTTGTGTATACAGTAGTCAACATTTGAAGTGGATTAAAAACATTAATCAAAGTTAAACATAAAACCAAAATGTGCTCTTATCTTAGGGCAATTTCATAAAACATTTTTCACAACTATTTCATATGTGGACTACTGTATATACTTATATATTGGGGATTGTACAACACTACCATATTTTGTACATGCAACTAATTTTATTATAAATGGGGTGAAAAAAAAAAAAACTAATTTACCGACCCACCCATAACTATGGAGAAAACAAACCCTTCTAAACAACTCATAAATCTCTCTGACATGAGTTGAACTCATTATTATAATAGAAGTAAATAGGGCCAATTTCTGGAGGCTTTGAAATGCCTTTAATTTGATAAAAGCACTCACTTAACTGGTTACACAGCCAGGGCTTAGATTAAGACAGGATTAGGCCTTAAATTAGAACATTAAAGTAGAAAACATTACTGGTACGCATCCTGATACAATCAATAGCACTGGCAAGTTGTTATCAGCTAAGACAGCTCATATATGCATTTTAGTCTAAAAAACTTTGCTTAAGCCTTGTCTGTAAAACTGTGAGCTATACTCATTTTTATGGTCAATTTTAAAGTTTATGGCATTGTACTCTCATTGCGACAAAGTTGTATAAAAGTCAGGTTAGTATTTTGTTGACTTGTCCTAATTGGAAAGTGTAAACAAAGCCAGCCATTCAAATCATGAACTTTTTATGTTGTATACCTATTTATGAAGCACACAAAAGAATGAGGTACTTCTAGTCTGTTCTTTGTTATCTGTTCAGACATTTCCATTCAGTTCTGCAAAACCTGTAACTCTTCCTGCTGTAGGTTTCTCTCTGCAGCGTAAGTGCTGGTTGTTCTTCCTCCTATCCATTTAGCGAAGAACGATCTTGAATTTTCCCCGACGAAGAAGAAGAGTATAGGGTCGAGACAGCTGTTCGCCGTGCACAAGCAATGCGCTATCACAGCAGCCTTGCGTATTACCAAAATGTCGTCGCACAAGCCTTTGTATTCACTTGTCTGGACGTGCTTCTCGGTGGTTAGGAAGATTGTCCGCACTATGTGATACGGCAAAAAACACACCAGAAAGATCCCAAGGCTGATGATGACCAGAGCACAAGCCTTCTTCCTGCAAGGTCTGGTCCTACCGAGTGCCGGACTAGGCCTCAGAAGGTTCTTCGCAACCAAGACCGAGCAGAAAATGACAACCACCAATGGAAACACAAAGCCCACCGGAAACGTCACGTTGTTGATGAGAAGCAATTTATCCACATTGTCTTCCGCCAGCTCCAAACATCGTAAACTGCCTTGATCCTTTTTCTTCGTGAACAATAGCGGACTGCAGGCTAAACCCATGAAGAGCCAAATGAGAGCACACACGATACCTGCGACGTAGTGGGTCTGTATGCGTATGTAGAGGTACGGTCGCACCAGAGCCAGGTAACGCAAGATGTTCAGGGCCACTAGGAAATACACCGAGCTGTACATATTCAGGTAATACACGTATGAGATGACTTTACAGGTGATGTCCCCGAAGATCCAGTGTGAGTTCATTATGTAATATGAGACCCTCAGGGGCAGAGAGGACACCAGCATCAGGTCTGATACCAACAGGTTCACCATTAACAAGTTGACTGGAGTGAAGCTCTTCTGGGTCTTCCACTGGCTGAAGAAGACGCAGACAGATAAAGAGTGACCGGCAAGTCCCAGGACAAAAATGAGAATGTATGCTGTAGGATAGATTTGGCGTTTGAAGACATCAGAGCTGTTGGAGCTCAAACAGGAGAGCCCTCGAAATGACACATTCATGTCTTTTCCTGGAGAATGATTACAGAGTTAGTTTCAGTGATTTAAAGCAAAAAAGTTTTTTGAAGGGGTAGATCACCTTTAAGTTGTTCCAAACCTAGAACCTAATGTTCTTCTAGACCCAACTTTCATTGCTTCATATCCATATGAATAGAAATCTCTTTCATTACGATGAAACAACAAGCTTTTTCTTTTCTCTCAAGTTCTATCCCTAACCTTAGTATGATACTAACACATACATTATTTGGCATCAACGGTTCCATGAAGAACCTTTTTATTCCAAAATAGGTTCTCCACAATGGAAAAATGTTCACTAAACCAAAACTTTTGACAGTCCACTTTAGACATTCGACTAACTATAAGTGTCAACAAATTCTCATTCATTTGCAGCTACATGTTCATTAACTATTGGAGTAGAGTAGATTTAGGGTGAATAGAATAATTTCTCGTTATGTCTTGTGTTGTAGACCCATCAAATCAAGTGTTAGGAGATACTGAGCAGTCTACTAACTGCTTGTTGAAGTGTAGTTGCCAAGTTTCTTACTGTACCATGTGTAAAGTGGATTATCGAAATAAAGCGTCACACCAAAAACGGTATTCACAAAAATGGTACAAATTTTCTACAGCATGCCTGCAAGAAAAACCCTTTTACAGTCTTTATAAGCGTAATTCCTTTGTATATTTACTTTTATAAGCCTGAAACAGGTTTTTCTAGTCTTGTGTGCAATCTTCCTCACATTCCCAGTTACTAGTCTTATTAAATAAAATCATAATAATTAAATAAATAAAATCTCAAATTACTGTTCCAAACTTCACTTCACGGTAGTGCCGACATATCATGTTAACACACAGCTGATTGGTTTTGAACAAATACAGCAAACTCATTTAAAACAAGGTGCACATATCTCACAGCAAAACCTCTTACCTTTTCTGCAGAGCGGAGAGATGAAAGCAGGTCGTCCAAACGCGCTCACAGCCAGCACAGCATTGTCAGCTGCTAGAGGAGGTATGAAATACAAAACACAGTAGAAGGAGGATGTCTCAAGACCGGCCTCCCCATCATCACTTTAATCTGTTTAAAAGGTCTGATTCATTTCCTTTTATTAGACCAGCATCCGTCCTTTTACCTGCATTGTTCAGTATGGCAGCCATTTCAATTGCTATATATAATAAAGGTTTTGAATAATATGTCTTTATATACAGCAAGTACGATAGGTTTAAAGTCCAATGCTTATCATTATTTGGGAACTTACTGAAGCCATTTAGATGCAAAACAAAACACTGGTTACTCTGAACTGTGCATGTCAGCTTTAAACCACAACAGCATATGCAAATGTGCATTTAACAGCCCCCCCTTATTCGTTTCCTCGTGTTATATGGAATTTAACCCAGTTACATTGCTCTGAACTTTAATAAGCACAAGCACTTCTGATGAAGTACCGATAACCTTTTGAAAGAACCCACTGCTGACAAAGCAGAGCTTTTATGAGCACGGTGATGATAGCAGTAAATGATGCGAGGGGGAATTTGAGAGAACAAACTATATTAAATTTCATCTTCTGCCTTCACGTACAGACATGTTCCAGTCATCATTTCTAAAGAGTAACCTACTTACGAAATGAGCGATTTCACAACTTTTGGGAAGCATGGATGCAGAAATTATTTCAAAGTAAAAGTGATCAAGATTCTAAAAAAAAAAAAAAAAACAAAAAAAAAAAAACAGAAGATGCTGCCAAATCTCTGAAGTTTAAATACAACTAATGTGACCTAGACATTTGCAAACATGTCATTTCCTGACAAACAGCATTCCGGTAGGAAGTAAGTATATGTGCCAACACTTGTCCAAACAGTTAGTCGAAAAAAAACAAGTGTGATTTATCATTTTAGCACCATGTGCTATGGCTACCGTCTCAGTTTGTGGTTACAAGAAGCAGGTAAAGGTGCCACTGTCTTCCTTAAATCAAAACAGGACGCGTTTCATCGTTCTTTAACAAACAAGTCAGTTGTTAAACTTTTGAGGCATTACATAATTTTTCAAAAATGAACATTTGAGGTATAACATAATTTTTGGGGAATATTAGTAACAAAAGCTCTACAACGGTCTTAAAATCCAACATCAAAAACAACAATGCGGTCCAAGAAGAACATAAAAAGGTCAGACAGATGACCGCCCGTGTTGACAAACACATGCACTTCCACAACAATCACATCCTAAAACCCCGGTAATGCTTAACCAAATGATAACAGTTTCAAAAATGATTCCATTTACTTCTATTAGGGGATCCTCAAAGAAGCGAGAAAAGCCACCAACAGGATTCAATACATGATCCAAGTAAACACTGGTCGAATTTGATCTTACACCCTGTGTACAGCAATGAGGAAAAAGTAGGCAGCTTTAAAATGAATGAAAATGAAAGAAAAAACAATAAATTATCATGACACACAGATTTAATATGCTTGTAGATCAATTAAAGGAATAGTTCATGCAAAAATGAAAATTCGGTCATTCACTCACTCTCAAGTTGTTCCAATGTTAATAACCAAACAGTTTAAATGCCATAGACTTCCACTGTACGTTTCCCCCCTACACTATGGAAGTCAATCAACTGGTTACCAACATTCTTCAAAATATCTTCCCTGGTGTTCAGCAGGGCGAGTAAATGACAGAAATCCTATTCTGGGATGAGCTGTCCCTCTAAGAGGTATGCGTCTCGGTATTTCCTGAACATAAACCACTAAAACAATAAAACCTCCTTCATGGACCCTCACACACTTAAAATAAACTAAAATGAAATAACACAGGAAAAGCACTTATGCTATTTCAGGAAATGCAGTGCACCACACTTAAATATTAAAACAGGTGGAGTCATCCAAAATGTAGCAACGTAAAACACTCAAGACATGTCAGTGTTTCCCTTTCAACGGTGGAGTGGTTTTCCTCAGGCTTCAAAAACTGGATTTATTTAGGGCTCTGGATGCTCTTTAACGGACTCCTCCTTCAGTTTCTGTTCCTGCATACGAGTACGTGTCGAGCCTGAAGAAACAAGAACGAATGTTTAAGCAACAGCTTTAACGTGATGCTGAATTATTCTACAATGACTTGATTACAGTATTGTGCAAGGTTTCTATGTGAAAGTATTCAACATGAGACTCTTGTCATCCTTAATTAGAAAAGAAACATTTCTTATGCACACCGAGAAGACATTTATTTAATAAATAATATAGTAAAAAAGTAATCATGTAAAATATGATTTCATTTTTTATTTTAATATAGGACATTTAATTTATTCCTGTGATGGCAAAGCTGAACTTACAGCACCCAACGCTCTAACGCGACACTAAGAAATATTTCTTAATCAGAACGTATATATTAATACATAATCAATAAAACAGTGTTACAAAAATGACACCTCTTTCTGATTTAAAATGTAATAGTGCAGCAAGACTACTCCAGGTTATTTACATGTGAGAAGTAATGCAAAAATACAGAGAAGGATGCATCCAAAACAAGATCAACAGGAGGAACTTGTTATTAAGGCAATTATTGTTTATCGTAAATGTGTAGCTCAGCTTTTGACTGAGAGACAGACAAACAGAACTGTTAGGTGATCTAAGGTTGTTATTGTTATTGATACTAGACCTATAATTAACTTACAAAAAATATTTTCTTTCTGGGTCAACAGCCTAGTGCGCCGACATATACAAGCTGCGCTTGAGTTCGAACCCGAGTTTGATTCTTGTCTTGAGGTGCTTTGCTGATCCTGCCCCACTCTCTCTCTCTGCACTCAATGCTTTCCTGTCTGTTCTCTACTGTCCTCTCCAATAAAAGGCTAAAAATGGCCATAAAATATGATTTTTTAAAATTTATTAATCTGATCATCATTTTTTAAATAATACCTTCTAATAAATGAATGCTTTTATTCAGCAAATTAAATGCATTACATAGATTAAAAGTGACTCTCAAGACATTTAGAATGTTACAAAACATTTCAATAAATGCTGTTTTGGAACTTTCTATTCAATAAATCCTCAGTTTTTACAAAAATACAGCAGCACACATTGATAAGAAAAAAGCTTATGGGCATATCAGAACGATTTCTGAAGGATCATGTGACACTAATTCAGCTTGGCCTACATAGGAATCAATTACTTTAAGATGCATTCAAAACTCTTCCTCTTTCCTGCCGAGATATGCAAACACTCAAGACAAAGAACTGTCTTCATACAACTCGCCTCTAATTTGCCCTATATAATACAATAAACCACTTTCTGACTCATAACAAAAAACTACAAAGCAATGTTGCAGATGTAGTGAAGAAGTAGTGTGATGGGTCGATCGTTTTTGTGGTTCTGGGAAATTCAGCTCACAGTTCAGATAATAGACACGCACGAAGACTGTAGGAAACTTACTCATCTCGGCCAGCTTCTGGATCAGTGTTGACTCGCCGCTCGATTTGCTAAAAATGAACAAAGATTCTTGATGATTCACTGGACTTTAAAATTAGAGATAAACACATTTTAAAAAAAGGAAAAGAACTCCCACCTTCCATCAGCTTCATCTTGTCCATCCATATCAAAGCGTAACCTCTTCAGGGGCTTGGGCGCAGAACCTCCATCCAGACTCCTCTTGAGGGACCAATCAGTGCTGCTAACCATCTCATTAATCTTCTGAAATCTGTCTGAAGACTGTTGAGATGTTAAAAGACATTTTTAAATAAATTGAACACATTTAAAATAGATTGAACACTTAATAAGTGCTTTGTATTTACTAACCCCAAATGATTCGCCAATAGATATAAGAATTCTGTCGAGGAAGAAGAAAAGATACAGAATGATTAGTACACAAAAAACCCCCACACAAATGCACATAATCACGTTA
>JAUMHG010000024.1:2224405-2238123 GCA_032359395.1 Enteromius anoplus
TATATATATATTTATATTTATATATGTATATATATATCGTTTTGAATTTAATTTAATTTTAATGGTGAACAAAACATTCAGGCTTTAGATTAAGCTTTGGAATCAGATCAAAATAAAAAAAATAAAAAATACCAGCTCAAAAGAATGATACAAATTTGATTCATTCATGACTGATTCAGTCATTGAGTTTAACTTCTGATCAATGATCCAGTCACAACAGCTTTTTGGGAGTTAACTCAACGGAGGGGAAGATTAGCAAGTTTCTTAAATACTGGTTTGCTCATGCATAATTGACTTCAAACTCTACTTCAAAGGGGATTTTGAGCTTTTTAAAAAAAATACTGACAGTCTACTCCGTATGCAAACATTAACACCACATTAACATAAAACGTCTACCATTTCCAGCACTGCAACAAAACTAGCATATGAGGCTGACCATATGCAAGCGGTTGACCTTGTTTTAGAGACACTTTTATACACCATAGCCTAACCATAGTTCACAGACAGGCACTCTCTTTGTGTGCATAGCAACGTGGCCGAATAACTCATGAGGTTTTTTGACACCTAAAAAAAATCCCAGACTTTTGGTTCCCTGTTTGCTAATCAAAAGAAACCACGCCACTTTGTTCTCACGCAAAGGTCCCCTAGAAACTAATTAATCTTGTAGAGCAGCAATACGCTAAACCATGACTAATCTGACTTTGAATTGCATAACAGCTATTTCAACAACTTTCTCTGCTGGGAAACTAAATTACAGGATAAAAAAAGAAAATCCCAAGAGCATTTTTATTATCAACATAAACTCTAATATTTGTATAAATATTATATATTGATTTACCAGCTCATGCGCACCAATTAAACATAATCGTTATAAAAACGGCCCAATAAGTGTCAAATATGAGGAAATTTAAACCGCCTTTTTAAATGAAAACTCAAGCTAAACCTTTAGCTAATCGCCGTTGACGTATTTTGCGTCAGAGGTTGAGGGAAAGGTTGATATTTGAAAGAGACACAATAAACCTACTAAAGATGTCGATTCAGATGCGGGTGCACATGGGCAAAATTATCTTGTTTTGATTTGGTCTGCTTTCCCATGCATTGGTTATGCAATAACTTCCTATGTTAGAAACAGGTGCATTTCCTCTTTAACCCACATTTATTTTAGACATCGCAGCTGCATGTGCAGCATCCTGTGAGCAGTGGTAGAAATCGACTCCAAAAGAGGTTGATTCCTCTATTTAAATTAGTTCTAGTATCAAAAGGTAAGTAGTACGGAAATTGATTCTTTAACATCTCTTAAAAAGGATGTTGTGTGGTTCAGAGTTGCACAGTTCTAGTTCTGAGGGATGACTTACAGGTCTGCAGCGGTGTGGTTATGATGTAAGGGTTGGTTTAATGTCGCAGGGGGATCAGCCTGTTCACCAGGTCCTTCCTCACGAGACTGCTTGAGGAGGTCAAAGAGCGGAGAGTCCTGCACAGAAGGACAAGATGTTGATTACATCACTGAACCGAAACCATACGCCTCAAAAAGAGGAACTGATTAGAGGATATAATGCATGTTATGCTGAATGAGCCACTGTTATATTATTTGAATACCACGTAATTAATAAATTAATTTATATATAAAAAACATTATATTAAGCTATAAAAAAAAATGAATAAAAAGCAAATACACACATTATATATATATATACACACACACACAAACACAAATTTTGGTGATTTAACAATTTACACTTAAAGTAATTAATACCTGAAAAGAGTAAAGAACATAATAATTTTTTTTTTACTAAATTTTATTAAAATAACCAGTTGGACAAAAAGTATAATGAACTTGACACTCCCATGATTTACAAGCTTTATAGGTTTGCATTTCGTGTATGTATGATGTCACATCGAGTTTTGCGAACTTTAGACTGGCAATCCCTCTTTATAAGTGCCTAGGAATCAGTGAGCAATGTGCTCTTGCACACAACACACACACTCAACCAGCTTATATTCAAAAAGAAACAAAAACCCACTTTCTGGCAAAGGTCTGAACAATCAAGGGCCCCAAAAGTAAAAAAAAACCCTCAAAAAACAAAAAAAATAACTGTCAGGGCAAAGATGACTAAAGGAAAGCATTCAAACAGATGTGACTAATTCTCATGTCTGGTACGTGCACAAGAGAGTAAAAGAAAGAGGAGGTGCTTTAACTCCAGCCCCACCCTCTGGTCTGCCTTCCAGTCGTCCACATGAAGAAAAACTCATTGTGAAGACCAGAGACTGAAAAGCAGGTTGGGTTCTAAAAGCCTCACATGGCTACAACAAAGTGACAGGCTACAACGAATATCTTGACGAGACAAAGATGATCACGCCTCGAGTCACACCACGATGGGGAGCCAATTAAAGGAACAAGAAACTGAAATAAAACAAGGCTGGTTGATGGAAATTTCACTCTTCTATTTGAAGATCAACATCAACTGGGTATGGATCCTCCATTCATGAAAGGCTCAAGAACGAGGTCAACAATCTTCTGAGCAATTAGGTACGGAGGATATGAAGAACAAACAACAAGAAACCAACTTCCTGTGCCGGTAAAAAAGGGCGGCTATTTATTCAACCACACGCACAGCATCCACCATGCTTCGTTGAGTGGAAAAAGAAGTTCAGCTGATTTGGTTTGCTCATGCATATGCTTACGTGAGCTTTTTGCACTTTGACAGTAGGATTATGCAACACCCGATTGGTAAGAAGATCCTTCTGGCAGCTTTGTGAAATGTGTACACACTGTATTTGTATACTTTTACATGGACCTTCGAGGAATTTCATGCTTTGGTTCTGACCCTTAAAAGCACTGATTGACTCCTTTTAAGCCAAACAAAATAAAAATGACTGGGAACAATTCAAGCACAAACTGTACCAACGATGACTTTAAATATGGGTTATACAGCTCTGTTTTCAGTATCGTCTTTATTCTTGGGCTGATCTTCAACATGGTGGCCATGTACATCTTTGTTTGCAGACTGAAAATGCGGAACGAGACCACAACATACATGATAAACCTTGTGATCTCAGACACCGCCTTCGTTCTCAGCTTGCCTTTCAGGACGTTCTACTTTATTAACCGCCATTGGCCTTTTGGTGACCTTCTCTGCAAACTTTCAGTGGCCTTGTTTTACACCAACATGTATGGCAGCATCCTTTTCCTCACGTGCATCAGCGTGGACCGCTTCTTGGCTATTGTTTACCCCTTTGCGTCAAGAACGTTGAGGACCAAGCGCAACGCTAAAATCGCCTGCTGTGTGATCTGGGTGGTTCTTCTGTCGGGAGGCCTAACCGCAAGCATCGTAATGGACACAAATAACAAATATGCAAACAATCAAACGTACTGTTTTGAAAACTACTCAAACACCCAGTGGAAGTCCACGGTATCAAGAGTCGTGGTATTTATTGAAACCGTGGGCTTCTTTATTCCACTGATGATCAACTTTATTTGCTCCATAAAGGTCCTACAGACCTTACAACACCTGGAGAGCATCAATCGCGGAGGGCAGCTGAACAAAGCCAAGATATTGCGTATGATTGTGGTGCACTTGTTCATTTTCTGTTTTTGCTTCATTCCGTTCAATGTCAATCTGGTCTTCTACACGCTGGTCCGAAGTCAGGTTATTACAGACTGCACTGTGGAGTCAGTGGTCCGGACAATTTATCCAATTGCTTTTTGCATCGCCGTAACCAACTGTTGCTTTGACCCAGTGATCTATTACTTTACCTCCGAGACAATTCAGAACTCAATTAAACGGAAGTCTGTCCACAAAAACACGATCAATAACACAGTCGACAACAGTACTAACAGAACTAATTCAATGACTAAAATCCAATCTCTTAAAGCCAAATTCATCATCGAAGAGTCTACAATATAACCAGGCAGCAATCGTTTTTAAACCGGAATCTGATATACGCCGCCAATTTTTGGAATCGGACAGGACATACTGACTTTGAACTAACTGAAGACTGCCGAAAATGCAGAAATATGACATTCGAGTATCATTTTGGTGCTAGAATGGATGTGTGTTTACAGACTCCACTACCCTTTTCTCGGATTACTGAACCAGTAATTGCATACGGACTTATATATGACTGAGACCTGACAAAGAAAAATCAGTATTTCTGTACAAAATGCTTTTTATCAAGACAAACAACAAATTAAATGAGCCTTAAGCTTTCTTGCTTTATATTCAAGAAGTCTTACATGCATCATGGCTTAATAATGAATACTTTTGCAGCATTTAATAATCCAGGTTTATTTCATAAATAACTAGTAGTTAATTCACGTTGGTTCAAAACATACTTAATTTATACATAATACATATGTACAAATTCAGTTATTAAATGCTGTTGTTTATTGTATTTTTTATATTATATATGAGCTATTGAATTAACTAAATGTTAATTTCACCTGTACAGTGTTACCATCTAAAAGTTATTTTATTTTGTTTTTCATTTCAAAGTATTCATGTAATACCTCCAGTTCTATTCAGAAAAACTGGGGTTAAAAAAAAAGAAAAATTAGAAGAGGTTCAGATAAAATATTCCCATGTGTGGTTTCATGTTTATTCCTGGGCAATTCAGACAGTCTGTATTGTTTTCCAAAGCCAATCATGACTACGGTAAACAAATTCCATTATATCCGTTTCTTCTGAAGCCAAACAGTAAAAGGAAAAGGGAGTGACATTACATGGGCTTTGGTCTACTGATTATATCAAGGTTTGTCAGTGTAAGAAATAAAGCTGATGACGAACACGTCTGCAAGGTGTGCCGCTTATATGAAGTTCGAGATTCACCCTGCAATAGCTCAAGCAGTATTTTATCAATTGTTTATATTTATGATAACTTCTGATTTATATTATCCTATTATTTTATTTTTACGTAACCTTTTTTTTAAAATACCATTTTCAAGCATATGGTGAAAGAACTGAATGTCCCAACTCGAAGCTGCATTTCAAGAGCGTTGAACAGGACTGAACGAGCCCTGCTCCATCACTCACACTGCATTCCTTGCGCAATCACATGCCATGCTCGCAAACACTCACTTCTGAAAGCTATCATGTAAACGTTGTTCTTCTTTGGATGTAAATGCTAATAAAATGAGCAAAACTTTAAATAAATGTCATTTATTTCTCAATAAAATGGCTTGCATGCACATAAAAATAGGGCAAGGTTACAAAAACGAATGATTTACAAAATTTCAAGACTTCACGGAAAGTCTTAAAATGACCTAAAATTAATTTTTTGGTTTTAAATCAAATGCCTAGTCAGAGGAAACTGACAGATTCACAAAAATTGTATATTTGTTTTGTGTGCCACTAGCAGCAAGATTTCTGTGCATTATCTTGGCAAGTGGTTCGCTTTTTCATAAGGACCCTAAAAGGCATTAAATGTGTGAATATTGACAATGTGTCAGGATACTCAATCAACAACAGTAAACATAAGAAGACTTTTAATCTGAATGTTCGTGATGACCTAATAAGACAACTGAGAACAACTTCCTGTGAAGTGGTTTCACAGGACATGTATGTCCTGGAAAAATCCGGCTAGACAGCACAACACATCCTTGCACCAAGACAGACAAGTGAAAGCAAGTTAAAAGGGACAAGAATGCAGAAAAACTTATTTTTTACTTCTTTCTTTACAAGACAAACATTTTCAACAAGCTAGAATATAACCAGCTACAAATGTCACTCTGTAAAATTATTTTGCTGTAAATCTATGGTATTGGCACAATCGGTTTAATGGTTTAAAAAATGTGTGCTAATTATTTCCAGTGAAGTCACGGGTACTTTTTTCTATTTTAGCAAAACCTTGTATATATTAGCTGGATAGATAACATCATCTTCGTGGGAAATGAGCAGAATTTGCAAAAGCAATGTACAGGATATCACAGAAAACCAAAAAAAAACGGTTGTACAAGATCAAAGTAAAAGCCAGTGGCATACTGAAAAAGTTCTTTTAGATGCTTTGTAAATCATAAACGATTAAACTGTGTGAATTCAGTTTGTTCCACTTCCATGGAAGTCAAATTTGCTGTGAATACATTTTACATATCTGTCCGAAAACAAACAACCGTTTAAAATGTAAACAGTATGTTTAACAAAAGATCCAGCTGTATATGCATCTTTTCTGCTTACTATTCTAAGCCTATTGCATGCTTCCACAGTTAAACTGCTGTATTAATAATAAATCCACTGCCCCATCCAGATTTTGAACAGTTATATGGCACATGCACACACACGCACACATTTATTGATTTAGTGTGACTATATATAAAGACTTAATATCTGCTAAAGGCACCTTCACTCAAGCTTGAGAGGGAACGGAGTGTGTTCCAACTAACCAAGAGAGAACGGAGTGAACATTTAGCCAAAGATGGAGGAGATAAAGCAAACTGGTGAGTTCATAACACTTTATCTAGGTTATCTTTAGAAGTGCTATCAACAGTTTTCTCACCAAGAAATGGCTGCTCTAAGTTTGTTTATATATACTCAATGTAGTACACATTTTCTAACCCCAAACTACCACATTATGTGCATTTGTATTAATACACAGCATATGATAAAAGTGGTATATGTGAGCAGACTCAAATTATATTATATTAAGGATAATTGAACTGAATTGTTTTTTTTTTTTTTCATGTTCTTGTACTAAAGTTAAACCAAACATTTCTGAAATTATTATTTGACATAACAGGCAAAATTAATAAATGTTTTATTCAATCAAACTAAGGTAAGGCAAGTTTAAATTTGCACATTTACAATGTGTGCCAATAACAGGCAGTTTAATGTTCATGAAATTCAAAGGTTCTTTACTGGCAGCAACAGCTGCTTTCTAAATGAAGATCTCCTCTGTCATAATTCAATCACTTTACATTTCCATTTCATAAACCTAGGTCATATAGACACAGCCGCCTTTGCTGATTATGACCAGATGAGAGCAGGTGTTTTTTGTTTTTTATATGAAGAGGAAGTTGTAACTTTGTTAATTTCCTTTTACGCGTCAAGGTGGCTTCTGAATTGTAATTCTTGTAATAATTGTAAAATTAAATAAAACATCATACTGACCGCCGAAACCTCTTATTATATTCTAATTCAAAATGTTAGTATTGGTATTACAGCTATTTTCCCTCTTGTCAAAGACAGGTTCCTCATTTGGTTCTGCACAGCAGGAAGCAGGTTGTGACTAATGCAAACCAAGGCCAGCCAATCTGAAAGTGATCATGGATCTCCATAACACAACGTACATATCTATTCAAGCCAACTGCTCGGTAGACACCAGCTACCGCTTCACCTACTACAAGATCTCCTACAGCATGATCTTTATATTCGGCGTAGTCAGCAATGCCACAGCGCTGCGGCGTTTTTGTCACATGCCTCGGACGTTCACCAGCACGGCCGTCTACATGGCCAACCTGGCAGTTGCGGATATCTTCTTCGTGATCTCTCTCCCCCTGCGCATCTATTACTACCATAACAAAGCCCCCACTACCTCCAACCTCACCAACGACTGGTCTCCAGGAGGCTTTTTCTGTCAGCTGACCTTCACGTTGAAGTATATCAGCCTATACGGAGGCATCTTCTTCCTGGTTTGTATTGGAGTAGACCGCTACTTTGCCGTGGTTCATCCTCTACATCAGCATCTGAGGAAGGTTCGCACCGCCCGCATGCTCAGCGTTGGGATCTGGTGCTTGGTTCTGGCACTCAGCCTCACTTTGCCCTTTCTGTATTCAGCGGCATCTCGGTGGCACAAGTCATGCCTCTTGGATCCGTCTTCCAAACACCACCGTACTACAATCCTAGCCGCCCTCGGCTTGGTGCAAATCGCCTACCTGTTGCCTGCTTTGCTCCTGCTGTTCAGCTACAGCAGTATACTCCGTGTGCTCCGCAGGCTGCCGCACCGCAGGAAGATCCGGCACAGACGCACACTTACCGTCATCTACTGGGTCCTGGTGGTCTTTTTTCTCTGCTTTACCCCTTATCACCTCAATCTGCTAGGTTACACTCTTACACAGGTGGGCCTTGTGCATAGCTGCAGCCTGGCTCGAGTCACAAAAAATCTTCATCCTGTAGTGCTCTCGCTGGCCAGCACTAATTGCTGCCTGAATCCCCTTATTTACTACTTTTCTAGTAGTTTGGTTCACAAGGAGCCGACCGGCAGCAGAGGAAGTGCTAGTTAATGAGGCCTTTACTCCGATTTGAACTAAAAATGGATTCAAAGGAGCATGAAAAGTTCTAAACATCAGTTGTACCCCTTTTTACAAGATACATTAAGACTCCCTAGAATGCGTCTGCAAAGTTTCAGCTCAAAATCCCTGTGCCTAGGGCTGTGCCTTTAGCTTGTGCCTCAGTTATTCTGCTAAAAAACATCTGTTAGGTTTTAATTATCATGTGTATTGTGCTGAAATCATGCATTTTACACCATATCAGTTTAAACTTTATTTACTAAATCAAAAATAAATCTTAAAGGCTTTAGAATTGGTAAACCGTTCACGCTTGTTAAAACACAATGGCTAACTGTGGGTGGAAACTTGCAGATTAAGGGGCAGTTATTAGGGTTGGGTTGATAGACGGTGACCGATAGACATCACAATGCTGAGCTGCAGCAGCAGCAACCAGCTCGCGAAAAAACTGCTTAATTCATGGCGTCAAATCTATGCCATTAATAAGCGAGCGCGGTAAATCATTTCCGCGAGAGGAATACAAATGTACATGGGAACAAACGGGGCTGCGAGCTCATATCAAACCCTCGCGCGCGCTTGATCTGTCATCTGCGCGAAATTCAAGCACTCGTGCGCGATCATTCCTGCGCTTAATCCTCTCTCACCTGCTCGCGCGAACACGGTTTTGTCAGTCGTGGGGCGGGGCTTGGTGTTTTAGTTATAAACTAACCACCCCCACGGCGATGACGATGCCATCGCCCTTCGCGATGTTTCACATCAGACATTGTACAATGCCAATTTGGTCGACATCTACTAACCCTAGCAGTAATATTAAAATAAGATCCCCTATCTACATCAAAGGAGGAGCAAAATCTCAGCGTCTCGTCTTTTCACAAGAGAAAGGCTTGTTTTTCATATATGTCGCACTTAAAGGTCGCTCTGCCATGTTGCAGAGTAGCTCAACTAAACTGAAGGCTTGCTAAACAGATGCTTTAGCGAATGAATAAAGGAAACAATTTACGTAATTGACAGTGGACAGTTACTCACCGCTTTCCAAGCCAGACTCTCCATGATAACGTGTTCGCACTGCTCCAGGTGCTTCATCATGTCATGTTTCAGGGTGGGCTCGGCTTTAATGAAGCTCTCTATCACCTTGTAGAAGTCGAAAGCAGGCAGCTGGAAGACGTCCAAGATCCAGGGGAAGCACAAATCAGTTCCCACTGAATCGCTGGCACCAGAGCTGCGGCCAAAGCCTCCACTCTTTAAGGAGTTCCCTGAAAAAGGAAGCAACATGTGAGGCTAATGTATACAAGACTGTTCCGTCTTAAATGCAATCTATAAACTGAAGCCAAAAAAGGCTTTGGATGACACTACGAGTTGTAGAAGCGTAAATGGCAAGCACTTACCGACATAGGTTGCCATAACAACTTCGAGGGCACAAGCAAGCAACGAGGTATGGAATGCTGCATTGTTCAGAAGTTTACTGTAAAAGGAAGTAACATGATTAATTGTCAGTGTATACTTCATATACAAAACCACAGATTATTTATGGTCATAATGATCTGATAAATGAGGGTCAATGATCTGAGAGGATGTTCATATTGTTCTTACCTGAAGTTTTGGACAGATAATCTCTTCTCCTCCTAAAAACAGCACAAATGTGACCACCAGGAAAAAAAGTATGACTAATAATATTTTTTAAAGTATATTAGGTCTTACCGATTTAAGCATGGACTCCATGACTTTATAATAGAGCTGGGCACCGAGATTAAATCGCTGAAAATATACACACACAAACAAAAACATTTATCCCATTGTTGTACAAAAGATACATTACCATTTTATTGGCATTTCTTTAACCATAAAAAATATAAATAATAATAATAATAATGTTTATTATTATTACAATTTAAAAATACTTTCTTTTTTAATTTGAATGTATTTTTTCTAAATTAAAATTACAGAATTTTGAGAAGTCTTGGTGCCGAAGAAACATTTCACATTATCATCGTGTAATATGAAATGGTTGCTTAATATTTTTCTGAAAAATAGTTTCCTTGATGAATAAATAAACAAAACCTGCATTTATTTGAAATCTTTTATTAGTTACTGTCACTTTTGAAAGGTTTAATGCACCCTTGCTTAAAACTAGCATTAATAATCTTACTAACCAGTCACTGTTATCTAGGGCAGTGGTTCCCAAACTTTTTCTGCCGGGCCCCACTTTTGTAGAATTACAAAAATTCATTATTTTATTAAACAAAATAGTCATTTTGTAAGACTTTTAACTATAAATAAAATAACCAATAAAATAACTTTGCTTTTCCTTTAAGCATAAGCGCACATTCATAGAGCGGAATACTAAGCAGACCGTGACACATTGAGCAGTGCGCGCTTAATACTGTCGGCCGTTTATTTCCTTTGAATCTCTATAAAAAATCATCTGACTGTACACTAGCCTGGCCGCGCCCCCCAGTTGGGGAACCACTGATCTAGGGTGACATTTATGGATTTACAAAAATTGAAATAATTACCACTATTATGGAAGTATAAACAAAACGCCTGATTATCCATTTCAAATTACAGACTTACCCACAACCTTAACAGTATGCTGGTGTAAATGTAAAAATAAAAATGTTTGGCAGTACCTCTCTGCCCAGCCCCTCACAGTGCTGGCCCACAGCCTGTGCAAACCTCTTGATGAAGACCTGACCCAGCTCATCAACTCTCTTTCTGATCTCTTCGGATGGGTCAACAGTGCAGTTCTGACAATCACATTCCAAAAAACCTATTATAAGTCACTTTTTTCTATATAATATAGATCTGGCTTTTCTGTTTGGGAAACACAATACTTTTTTAAAGGGAATACCTTGTAGTAGACTAGGAGATTGCTTGAGGGCCGGTCACTGGCTGAGGTAAGATCAACCCTGAGCTGCTGTATAGAGTTCATTGCAGCCCTTGAGAAACAAAAAAATATATCATGAGTGAAAAAAGAAAAGTGCTTGCAGGACTTAAAGTTGGAAAAACTCCCATTAAAGAGACCTTTGCTATAGAAAAGTGAACTTCAAAAAAAGAGGTACTTTTGTTCATATACATCCTTCAAGAAAGCAATTACAGATATCAATTTATAAAAGCTCCCCAGTCGAATATCCATTAGAGTACTGTGTGTTCCCAGTAATAAGCAAAACCCAGGATAAGTCAGGGCTTTGGGCGCCACGTGAAAACACCAAAACCAGATCTCAGAGGGAATCCCATCATGTGGTATAAGCTTAGAGCGTTACAAAACTTCTGGGTGCACATAATGCCATTCCCACAAGTAACCCTGACTCCTGAGCAAACTCCCAAGTTGCTTTTCTTCCAAAAAGGCTTTCAAATATTTAGGAAATCATTCCAATTGTGCTTTTTATTAATGTTAACAAGTCGCACCTGATTGGGGTCTGTGGAACAGGAATTGCAACATCATCTCCAGACTGATTCTTTCTTGGAGTCATTTCCACCTTTGACCTATGAGGAAAATGGTCAGTTATTCCAATCACATACGGACCTGCGACAGTGTGTGACAATATGGTTTTAATCTGATCACACTCACACTTCTGTTTTGATGGAAGAAAGCGTCTCATCATCAACCAAGAACAACCTGGCATCAAAGTCCTTGTTTTTGTGGTACAGCTCTTCATATTGCTTTGAAAGTGTTTCCAGCTGTAATAAAAAGCAAAAAAAAAAAAGAAAAAAAGATTGCTTTAATTCAGACTTCGGAAGGAAATTGGACTTTATGTCTTTCTCATAGCTGTTACTTTAGTGTTAATAATCAGAGCTGAACCTGCAATAACTTTTCTAATTATCACCAGACAAACAGAGAGTCCATAAAACTGTGTACATAGTCCAACGTATAACAAGTTATAAAATACAGGCAAGGTCAAATTCATAGTCCAAGATGGGAAGTGCCCCACGGGGATTTGAATAGTTAACTAAAAACCCTATAGCTATAGCTCTCAAAAGCAGAAGCAGCTTATTACTCACAGGAGGAAGCCCTTGAAGTCCTGACAGACCCACAGAGTCCAGGAATGCACAAAAAGTGGTCTGGTACACGTTTTTCACCTGGAAAAGAAAATAACCCAACCTCTGGTTAGAAAAAAAAACTTAAAAGCCTCATCCAAGTAAAGAGCTACATTTCAGACACAGTTATTTAAGAGCGGATGCCAGTATGCAAATAAGATCTCTGTTATGGACAAAAGCTGTGCTTGAACGCTTTTGACGGCTTGTGTCTGAATGAGAGCTGACCTCATCCACACTGCAGTCGCTCTCCTTGCACAGCGTTTCCAGCAACTGGACGTCCATCTCTGGAGGACGGGTTTTGGTTTTGCCCTGATTGCGTCGGGATGTCCTTGTAGGAGGACTCAAGGTGGATGAACTAACTGCTGACTCTGGAATTTAAAAAAAAATAAAAAAATTGAACAATAACATTGCCACATACAAGGGTGGTTATCTTCAAAATCTGAGATTACAGGATAGCTGCGAGCCAGAACAGGCTGATCCTTCAGATACTATTACTGTGCCCTCAGGCTAGGCACTGAACCACTTGTCATTCTAAGTAAATAAGGCTGTTAAGGTGGTGTCACAAACGAAAGTCAAAAACTTTTGCAGACGCCTTTTTTGTTTTCTGTTATTTTGAAAGTGTAAATGATGGAAATAAAAGCTAACTTTTTTTGACATACTATAAGAAAGCCTAATTTGTCATTTGATTCCTTTTGGAGATTTTTTCCATCTTTACTTGGTTTCTTTACGAACATTAATACAACATTTTACCTGGGGTGCACAAACCTTCGATCCCCACTGTAAATGCTGCAAGTACATTTAATATAACAATAATTTTTTGTATATGTCCAACAGTGATGCCAGTAACGCGTTACTCTAATATGACCAATTTTTCCAGTAACGACAAATCTAACGCGTTACTATTTCCATACCAGTAATCAAATTAAAGTTACTTGTCCAAGCCACTGTGTGTTACTATTTCTTACATTCTTTTTAGCTGTACATATATGCGTTTTCTAGCTGGAAATATAGTCACTATTTTAAGTTTGTATCAGCCAAAGATGATAATATTAAGGTTTGTTATAGAGGTCTGCATTCTTCATTCGGGAGCCGCGAGAGCCAACCAGACTTCTTGTGGTGTGGGAATAAATTTCCAAATAAAACACGGAAGGGGTCAGTAACTCTGGTGTAATTTGAACGGGAGCGGGCGGTCTAACAATATATTGTTCCCGATGTTTTTTCGGAACAGCATATCTGTGATTTTCTCATTCTTATTGAGCCCCGGTACAGCCAGTGCTCACGACTGTTACACGTGCTGAGCGCATGGACCAGTGTTTTTGCACGTGCATTTTATTTGCACAGTCTGTGCGCGCATCAGAGGGGGCTTTACCAACATGAGCAAAGTGAAGATCCGCTTGAAGGACGTTCAGCTTGCATTAGAAAACGGTCAGTTTAATGTTAGGAAACCCACATCAGGCAAGTCTAATGT
>JAUMHG010000024.1:2238223-2248817 GCA_032359395.1 Enteromius anoplus
TTACAACAGCTGCTGAAAGTAACTAATAAAGTAACTTGTAATCTAACTTAGTTACTTTTAAAATAAAGTAATCAGTAGTCAGTAATTAGATTACTATTTCAAAGTAACTATGGCAACACTGATGTCCAAAGTTTGTCAGTGAGTCATTTACAATATGTTCACTTATTAAAGAGAAGGTCATATGGTATTTTAAAGTGTCTACTACAATAGGTTTAAAGGCGTCAAAACATCAAAAAACATTGAAATGTTCTCAGAATATGCATTTAATTTTAGAATAATTCTGCAATGACATCTATACGATTCGTTTGAATCAATTTAGGATCTTCTGTAAACCCCTCCCTTCCATAAGCATACTCTGCTCTGATTGGTCAGTTGACCAAGTCTGTTTTGATTGGCCGCCACAAATAGATTTTTTTAGGCTTTACCTTCATTGAATAAATGAGTACTGCACATGTTGGATGTCATTTTCATTTCATCTTGCATGTAATGTCTGATAAATATTGTTTGCAGTGTTGGGAGTAAGCATTACAAAAGTAGTTTATTACAGTAATATATTACTTTTTGCTGTAACGCAGTAGTGTAAGGCATTACTTTTCAAGTTTCAGTAATATTTTACTCTGTACATTTTCAATAATGCTTGCGTTACAACACACTCTTAGCCAAAATTTTAATTGTTCAAAAAACAGCAAAACATCACATTAATGTATAAAAAAGGCCACAAGTCAGCTCTATTTTCTGTTCGTGGTCAGTTATTATCCATGTGAGGTGTCCAAGTTTGTAAATGAATACTAAAGGACAGCTTCTAATATATACAGTATGTGTAGAGCGATTTATTTAATGCATCTCGCTCTCGCTGGAGTAACCTTGTATGTGTGACGCGGTCAAGAGAAGGCGTATTTTTACAGTTTTTACAGAAGTGTCGCGAGGCTATACTGGCCCAACAGTGGAAATTATTTCAGCCTCTGTGTCCGAGGCTAATAGCTCCGCCCGGCTCGCACTGGATAGCGGTCCTTCTACCAAAACAAATAGTTACACTAAATAATTGAAATATCTTCCTACTGTTTTCCTCTGACTTATTCCTGGTAATTATGCTGCTTTTGCTGAAGCTGTGACAAGCTTTAGTCTATTGCGTGTGTTTGAATGCAGACTTCAGCTGCACTGCTGACGGCACGCTTTCTGTATTTTGGTGAAAGTCACTCAAAAGTAATACAGGAGTCATGTAACGCATTACAATTTTGAATCAGTAATATCGTAATGTAAGGCATTACTTTTAAATAACAGTAACAAGTTATATATAATATATTACAGTTTTGAAGTAACTTGCACAACACTGATTGTGAGCGGAGCGCTGCTTTGTATACAGTACAGCATTACCAGGAAAATCTAATCTCTACCACAACAACAGCGCCTCCTACCGGCACAGAATGAATTCACATATATGAATTTTAACCACTGATTCTTTCACGGCACAGGTGTATGCACTAACAACTGGAAGTGTTTGTGGGTAGTTTAGACTTTGTTCATATTTGACGAATGTGTTACTTAGCGATGTATACTGGTAACAGGTAGAAAATTTGAAATGTAATGACTCCTTAAGATGATTCTAAGTAGACTCTCTTTTGAGAGACAATATCTTTCTTTATCATGCATTTTTTTTTATTAACTACTTTGCAGACTGTTTACATTGAAGGACAGCTACGTTACAAACTGTAAATAAGATATTTTTTAAAAACCTGCATGACCTGCTCTTGAACTTAATGGCATTTAAAACATGCCTCTGAGCAGAGGAGTGTGAGGAACACACTCACTGTATGGTGACTGAAGCAGAGATGGAGTGAAACGTTTGGTGAAGAACTCTAGAACACACAGCAGCAACTGGAAGGCTATCACAAGGTCATCCTCCATCTGCAGAAATGTTCCTGTTCAGGATAGATGAACACAAAAACAAGAAGTGACAATGTGGCCATGGGGATACTCTATCCATGACACATACAATTTAGAATACTCCACTCACAAAAGCAGAAACTGTAAACAAGGCTTATTATTTACATGGACAAACAATGGAATGTGGCAAACATTTCCATTTTTCTTAATGACTCACCCTTGGCCAAGAGGAACATGGTCCAACTGCTTTCCCAAAGCTCTGTTCTCCTTGAAGAAAACATACACAGGATACAGTAAGATCATCGGTGTTTAACAGAACTACTCTAGAATCTCTTTTGGTAACCACAGGTGGGTAAATAACGTAATAAAACAGGGTATCTACTCACTTTGCTTTGTCAGGCTCTGCAGAAATATTTTCACAAGTCCTGGGGAGAAATGAAAGATAGACTATGTTAGTCTAAGCATACTTGAAGAACATTTAGAAAGGAATTCAAAATGGCAAAAAGTGAAAAAAAAACTGTATTATTATTAATAAAAAACAGCATTAATAATAGCTATTATTATTACTAGCTCTAAATAAAAACAATACTTAATAAAAAAATAAAATATTAATATAATAAAATTTTAGACTTAAATTAAACTGAAGGCTAAATAAATCAATGAACATAAAGAAAATAACAATATTAATAAATATATAAATAAAACATTAATCTATTCAACAACTGCTAATTTATATTTAGTATAATTAATTTATATTCATTAATTTATATATATATTATATATATATATATATATTATATCTCAATATATATACCCAGATATAATATCATAATATCATAAGATAATAAATACATTTTAATTTTGGTGCATCATTAGCACATACTGTACACTGTAACCACACACACCCCCAAAAAACAATATAAATGCACCAAAAGCCACATATAATGTCAAACAAGAGTTCATTGACTGTTATAGACACACATGAGCATGAAAATTTGGTGCAGTGAGTAGGCTGCTGTCACACACACACACACAAAACACCACATAACAAAAGCACAAGTATTAAGTTAGACCACAGACTTCAATCAGATCACCACATAACTAAACCTTCTGTTCACCACCAACAAAGCACTGCTGTACAGTAACTGCAGAATAACAGACTGGACTGTCGCCAATACAAATAACCCACTTAGCAAATCTATCTTATACGGAGACAGCTGCTGCCACCTTCAGGTTTACAAATGACGTGTAGAAACATTTCAAGGTTTTAACCATTCAACCATTAGATCAAGTCAATCATCAACCTTATACAATTAATAACACAAAATAGAAAACCGTTTTAACACCATAATACACAACAGGTGACGTGATATGAGTCACACATTCTTTAAGTGATATGCATTATCTAAATTAGCTGACTTGCTGAGGGAAGGGCAAGCACACCCTGAGGCATGCCCAAACATCACCCGATTAGTAACTGTTTAGACATTTACTGTAATGAGTCTGTAAACCTAGGCTGTTAACCCCCTTGCATTATCCAGCATGATCTTCTGAAACTACAGAAAACGACCTTAATAACAAGGATTTACAATTTTGGGTTGAGAGGTTACTTCAGGGTTTAGGAAGCAAAAAAACAGTATATGAAATGTGAGGGAGGGGGGTTGGTTTAAAGCATAAAAAAATAGAATAATGACAGAAATTCTAGGTCTAATTCTAGCTGGTTTGCATGCACTTTTTTATGCCTTTTAATGTTGTGTTATGCTCACAATAAACACAACAATATCATTATCATGGAACGCAAATATCATTATTGTTATGCTTCTCATTTGTGGTGTTAACAGGCTTTAAGACATTGTATTTAAATGTGTTGAACTTGCTGGTCAACATGTGCTCACTATAATCAATTAAACAATTCAAAGACAGTAAAAAAAAACTGAACTGAAGTACATCATTATTTTACTATATATACACATTATTATTCGAAACTTAAGTTTTTTGAAAGAAAATGAACCCTACTTTTCAGAAAAGATTAACATGAGGTTCTAAGGTTTTGTTCTTATGATTATTTAATCAAAGAATCCTATAAAAATGTATTAGGGTTACGCGATACGGTCATTTTTAATATCGTCATATCACCAGCCCGTGAGATCGCAGATACACGATATTATCATGTATAGGTGGGTGGGGGCAAGAGAGAGGATCTCTGTACTTATCACAGGCTATTTGATGATTTTAAACCGCGTGAGAGAGAGAGAAGAGAGCGCGCCTGGAAGTACCAGTAACCGAAATACTATACCTTCAAACATATTGAAAACTGACATGTTAAATGAAAAAATATTTAAAACAGCTAGTTCATATATTCGGATACAGCAGTCATTCATTGTTATTATAGGGCCGCGCGTCCTACAAGTTTGCGGCAGTCTCGCAGAAGTTATCAGTTTAAAAATCAGACACGGTGAAAATCAAAAGTAGATTTTTTTAAAGACCAACAGTTTTACACTAAATATTGGACTCAAACGAACACGTTAAAGATGAAAGTATTTTCAGAAAGCCGAAGTTTTTATTTTTGAAGTAAAGTTAAATTAAACGGATAGTTACAGAAGTCACTGCGCTATGGCCCACGCGTCCCACGACGAGCCCTGTTTTAGACGGATAACTTATTAACTGCATTTTTAAAAATTATTATAACGATGATGAAGAACAAGCAACAATGTTTTTTAGCTAATGTGCTGTAAAAGAAAACGAAAAAGAAAATATAGCTGTTAAGGATGTTTAAAAGATGTCTCTTTTAGCACCAATTTGCGTGTATGTGCGGCGCTGAGTGTAATAGTGGGGCAAATCGATAATGGTAGCTCAATAATAATAAGCTGCTTAATAATAATAATAATAATAATTGTATACATTAATAGGAGAATGAGCACAATATAGTCGTGCTCACTATCGACAAAGACATCTGGTATCTTTGATAGCTCTGACTATCGTCTATCGTCACAACCCTAAAATGTTTCCATAAAAATATGAAGCAGAAAACTAATAATAAGAAATGTTTCTTGAGCACCAAATCAGCTTATAAGAACGACTTCTCAAAATTGTGACATTCAATATTACATTTTAAAATATATATATAAATATATAACTGAAATCGGTTATTCTAAAACCAAAATAATTTAACATTTTACCATATTTAAAAAAATAAAATTAGTACGAAATTGTGGCTCAAAATAGGTCAATAAACAGATTTATTATTAGCTACAGCGGTTATTGTATTATCTACAGCTTAACGGTGGTTCCTGTGATAATACTACAGCAAGAACTGAGAAATATTGGGTGCGTCCTTATTCTCATGTTATTACCAAAGTAAGAAATAATTATTCGCCATCAAAAACTGAAGCGTGAACACGTCATTTCTATCTGCTACAGTAACAACAATAAGAACAGGATACGTTAAGCATCTTTCTTCAGGCGACAAACTCTTATTCACTCATACTGTTAGTCGCTGGCTTCTTCTTAAAATATTTCAGTAGATCTTGAATGCTAAAACATGCAACACTCCAACAAGCAAATTAACACTTACTTCACAAATCTTTGGTAGAGAGCCAGTGTCACATCGTATTTGTTCTCCAGTCGTTTCAAAGCGGTGTTGACTTTGGGGCTTATTGTGTCCACGTTTACATCTATCTTCCTCACAAGACTGATGAACTGCTTCACACTGCAGAGGAAGAGTGTAGCACATGCATTACAAACGCCTTACAGACATAACCCCACAGCGACAGCTCAAACTGCTCAACCCCGGCAGGAAAACCAGGATTTGCCACACGTACCTTAGTCCAACTACTTTCAGGAACTGTGTGAAGGTGAGGCTGAGGCCATTAAGCTCCATGCCTGCAATGAACAGACAAGCTCCCCACTGCTGTCTCTCCGAATATGGCATCTAGCATGGAGAGCACACACATTTGTGAGATCACACATTCATACACGACCCATTGGTAGTGCAGATACAAGAGGAAGGCGTACATTTGCCTTGTCCATCGACATGATCTCCCTCTCCCAGATTTTCCATGCATGGTCACAGATGGGATTGGTGGCCTGAAGCTCCTCACTGAGAGACACAAACTCAGGCTCCTTGTCCTTGTGTCTGGTAAAACAACACAGTTGACAGACATGAGTAAACACATTGTGAAGTGACTGACACTATTGTGGGGTGGTCGCCATACTGGCGCTGCTGGTCACGCAACATTGCTTATACACATAACAAACATTAGTCAGCTGCGTGGACGCTACGTGAGCTGTATACAAGATCATTTGCACTATTTTAGGCTATACAGTTTAATAAGCCACAGGTCAGAATGAGTACGGTGTTTAATTTCTTTACACAAACATAGGATAAACAACTATTACACTGAATGATAATGGAAAATGTTAATTTATTTTCACAAATGTTATCCGAAACATGAAAGTCGATATTTAATTTGTATATAAAATCACTTTTGTAAATTCAATTTGATGCAGGCACCAAAATGGGATGTATATATGCACATAAATGCTGAATGAAGTATTATACACAATATTTACAATAGAGTTTTCTATTAAGAGTGAAAACTGAAATTGTGAGCAAATATAGACCAATAAACAGATTTATTACTAGCTACAGTACAGTTTTGTGTAGCTCCTACAGCTTAACGGTGGCCACTGTAATAATACTATAGTAAGCACCGATACATTTTGGTGTATTTGATGCGTCCTAATTATGTTATTACTAAAGTAATTTAAAACTATTGGCTATCAAAATACAGATGTACGAAAACGTTTAGAAACTGTCATTTATACCTGTTACAGTAATAACAATAAAAACGGTAAGTTCTGTACCTTCTTTCAGACGACAAACTCTTACTCATTCATACTGTTTGTCGCTGGCTTCCTTTGCAACTACCAATAAAATCTAAAGACTGTCAGTACTATTCATTCATAGCAGTGTGTTGTATCTTTGAGGTTTATTTAAGAGGCAGCGGCGCGGTGTTAAGCTCACCGTTCGGGACTCAGCAGCACTTCGTTCTCGCCGCTGTCCGGAGACCCGCTCTTCGTGTTCCCCTTGAGCTCTTTCTTCTGCGGGGTCCCGCTGCTGCGCTTCTTCGGCGGCATGTCGACGGTGTCGCGGTTTGGAGCGCGTTCACTCACAGCACAGCGAGCGATCACGAGCTGGTGGTGAAGGTGTTGTTGTTGTGGTTAGCGGCTGGATGTCGGAGCCTGAGTTCCCTTGTTTGCGTCCGCAACTCTCTACTATTTCCTCAACTACCCAAAACGCGGGAAAATTGATCGACGCAACATCCGCTACTGCCGCGTCACGTCCGGTTTCTGCGCAAATGTACTTATTGTTGCAGTGATTTAAAATTTTTTTTTAAATCCAATATGAACAATGTATTTGGATTTGTGGATAGTAAAAACGTGTATAGTTTAAAATGCAAGTGAAACATAAACGCAAATTGTTTCAAAGACCTACTCGATTCTAAAGTCGCCAGGCGGCAGTTTACGTCTATTTTTAAAGTGAAAATTGTGATGTAATATGCATTTATAACCATTTGGATTTCTATTTTTTTGAGAACACCCAATGTGCTCCTCACATGTGAAAAAAAAAATGTTTAAATGTTAATGCCACAAGACATTAAAGCACGTTCATAAAGCATGTACAACACATCTATCTTTCTATCTATCGTGAAAGTTGAGAAGAACATCAGAAGATAGTTATAGTTTTAGCTACAGTTTTCTATAGCACCTACAGTTTAACGGTGGTAACTGTAATAATATCATAGTAAGAACTGATACATTTTGAGTGCGTCCTAATTATCATGTTATTACTAAAGTCATTTGAAACGATTTGCTATCAAAAAAAGAAACATGAACACGTTTAGAAACACTTTCTTTATGGAAAATTATCCCTTTTAGAAATATACTGAAATGTAAATGAGTAAGGGATACTTGCATGACATGGTAGGCCAGTAAGATTGCACAAATAACATTAATCTTTATAGAACAACAACAGTGTGCAACATAATATTTAAATATCTATTTAGTTTTTTCCTTCTCGTTTTTTTTTCTTCATGTTACATATTGATTTTATATTGGTCATATCTTTTAATATCATGGGTGGGGAAAACTTCCAGTTAGTCCTAATTGCACTGACTGCATATCAAAACAGCTTGAATAAACCGTTTTTATTCCTACATGACACAATTATGTATATTCCGTGTAGTGTTTCATTCCATTTGGGAACCTCTCTTTTGTTTCTCCATAGGTTTATTTATAACAGCAGTTCACCCCATGAATTGTGCGTTATCCATAATAGAATGACTTGGAAAATATAACCACCATTTAAAAAAAATTCCAAGGTGCTATAAACAGGAGCAAAGGCACCATTGTGCTTTGTCCGGAGTGAGAGATGTAATAAATAAAATAGCCTATATCAAAACTTTGCCCATGTACCAAGACGCTGTGAAGGATCATCACACAGTCTCAGTGGAACAACCATCATGAATACACCAGAAATTTAGCTCAGGGAGTGACAGTCCAAATGTACAACTATTATGCAGCGATACAGGAAAAAAAACACCTATGCACTGAATAATGTGTCATAAATAAATTTAAATTGCAATCTGACAATATTTGGCACACATATCTCCAGATCTCATCACGGTGTTTCTTGTACAGAAAGGATACTCATATTGTGCCAATGAATGTGTCATTGATGCATGGAAACAAGTCAAAGCTTGCAGTAAAGACCATAAGACTTGGCCATGGACACAGACATTATTCTTTGATCTAAAGGCAAACACAGACTTACGGTGCTTGTAACAATATCCTGATGGAAGATGAAAACCCTTGCATTATCCAGAATTATTTTCTGAAACTACAGAAAATGACCTTAACAAGGACTTACGACTTTGGGTTACTTCAGGGTTTAGGAAGCAAAAAAAAAAAAACAGTATATGAAAGGGAGTATGTGAGGGAGAAGGAAAAAAAAAAAAAAGGAGAGAGAACCACCTGTTATAATTCCCAGGGCAAGCATATAATCAATGAGAGAAACCTCTCCAAATCTTAAAGTCCACTGTTTTTTGGGGGGGAGGGCCATGACCGTTTAAACTTCCCGCTCACAGGAGCATGGTGAAGGGTTTCTCCAGGAACTTGCGGAACTCGGCCAGCCACTGTGCACCAACAGCGCCATCCACCACCCGGTGATCACAGCTCAGAGTCACAGACATCATGCTCGCCACATCAAACCTACGGGACACAGAAAACACACACTGACTGGAGGAACTGTTTTAAAAGTGTAAATTGTATGTATATTAGCAGGGCTGATGGCAAATTAATGTCTCTCCTTGCTCACCCTTTTTCGTTGTCTGCAGGCAGCAGTCTCTTTTCTGAGCCACCCACAGCCAGAATGCAGGCTTGAGGAGGGTTAATGATTGCTGAAAAATGCTTGATGCCATACATGCCCAGATTGGAAATGGTGAAGGTGCCACCCTACGAAAACCAAAAACAAGTAATGCATTTTGTATACATTTTATATTGTTTTAGCTTATTACACAAACTGAATGACATGAAGTAACAGAACAAACTCAGACAGATGTCCAGAAGAACAGTGGCAACGTCTCCAAGATGAAAAAAAAGAAAAAGAAAAAAAAACTACCTGCAAAGCTACAGTACAGTTCAAAGTTTTTATCTTTGAAAGCGTCCTCCTTTTAAAGCATTTTTTACACGAGTGTCTAAACCTTTGAACAGTGCTGCAGCTTTGCAGGTAGTTTTCTTGAAGCATCTTGGAGACGTTTCCCCAGTTCTTCTGGATTGAGTCTGTCACAGTTTGTTCTGTTACTTCATGTGATTCCAGACAGACTGGATGATGATCAGATCAGATCTCTGTGTGGAGTACTGGCTGTTGTCAGACAATAATCTCACTGCATTATTACAATTAATGACAAAAATAATGTTTGGAAATGTAAACTGATATTTCCAACTGACAAGCTACACCAAAAGATAGAAATAACTCACTTAAAAAAACATATTTTGTTGGTGAAAATACTAGTGGCTTAAGACTTCTCCAAAGTACTGTATATACACACAAACATACTAAATTCTAGGGGTGTAACGATACGTTGTATCGTATTGAACCGTTCGGTACGAGGCTTTCGGTTCGGTACGCATACGAACTGAACGATCCAGAAAAAAAAAAAAGAAAGAGAATAAAGTGTGTAAAATATAATGTTTTCAGAGCTATGCTCAACAAGGCTACGCAAACGGCGGGACAGGGAACTCGCGTCTGCTCCTCCCACCCCCAAACAGACGAGAACCAGAAACACACACATTACAAACTATCACCCAATGATGAAAATGAACTATCACCGCGAAGCGCTTTGAAATTGGTTGGGGAAGCGACGCGCCTCACGTCTTCCACTCGTTTTTAGACGCTTCGTGAACGTACTAGAGCCCGACCGATACAAGATTTTTAAGGCCGATACCGATACGAATATTTGTTGGCCGATATTTTTTTTTTACTTTTCAGAAATGTGCAACAACACATTAACAGAGTTCCCTAACATTAGTTATTTATGAATTTAACTAAAATACTATGATAATGCAAGAAGAGTTTATTTTATTGTCTCAACAGAACAGAGGAACATCAAAATATATTAAAGTTCTGATAAATAAAATGAATAAAAAT
>JAUMHG010000024.1:2251348-2264300 GCA_032359395.1 Enteromius anoplus
ATATATATATATATATATATATATATATATAAAGTTAAATAATTAAGCGTAATAATTACTATTAAAAATATATGATTAAATAAAAAAAATTATTTAAACAATATATTTAATGAAACATCATGCCAGGGGGCGAAGTGCAGTGCTATTTTAGGTTTAGTTATATATTATTTAATATTTTGATTTAGCCCTAAATTAGCCTTTTTTGTTAGTTTAATTTTTTTATTTATTTTTAGTTTTAGATTTATGATAATTCTGGGGGTGAGAGAAATTCAAAACTTTGACGCGGTGGGATTTCTGTGGAATTTTGTGCAGTATTATGGTACATACGTTTTCTCAAAGGTCTTTTATTATTGGAAAGGTAAAAACTAGGGCTGTCAGTTGATTCAAATTACATTTTTTGTCCCTGCATTAAAAGACATTTAAAACAGCTTTGTAACCAACAATCTTCAAAACACCTTCTTTAACAACACACAAAAGAAAGTGAGTCAATCAGGATTAAAATCAAAGACTCTCTATGAATGGGTCTTTGAATAATTCATTCAAAATGAGTTTTCATTCAGAAACTATACAATGTTGCTCACAGACGTACAGCAGTTCTGGTGGCTTTAGAGGTAATAATTTTGTTGGCAAAATTGAGTAAAAACCCAATATTATGTTTAAAATATAACACAATATTAATTTCTTATTCACTGAACTGTTAGAAAATCACATTTCCAACACTCGTGTGATATTGCTCTTGCTGCTCATGTGAAATAGCTTATCATGTAATATGAGACACAAACAGTAGCATTTTGTTCCCCAATATCTTGAATTTCAAGGAATAACTGCATTCAGGGAGTGCTTGCCCTTAATCCTATTAGTCAACAGTCAACCTTATGAAATCTAAGATGACCTGCGGGTCTAGAGGTGGGGGCAGTGCGTTGTTATTTTTTCATAATTCATTAAAGGAACCATATGTAAGAAATGTATTGTAATAATCATAAAATGTTATTTTTAACAGACATTAAAAAAACATGTTAATTAAAAATTTCGTCATCCAGGTTGCCTGCTCTTTATAAACACAGCGCATTCCATCGTCATTGAACTTGTTCTAGTTGTTGTCTTCAATTTGGGAACCTGCTCGTGTGTCAAGTCTGAGTAGGAGGGGCCGGGTGAAAAAAAACACATCTCCAATATTTTGAATTTAAACTGGAATACCTAGTTCAACCACTCGGTGTCAATCAGACACACAGTACCTTTACGTTAAACTAATGAGCCCTAATAAAACCAAAGTTTGTTGGATCTGGTTGCATCAAATTTGACTTACAGGAGTGAGCTTAGGTGGAACGAAACTGTCGATATCTTTCCTGGTGACTCTGCCATCTGGTCCAGTTCCTAAGGACACAATAGTAGCATAATCCCATTTTAGTAAACCACCCATAAATGATACAAGTAAAATGATGAAGTAACACTAATGCCACTAGTGCCAGAAACTGCTCCTACCTGTGACTTGGGCGATGTCAATTCCCTTCTCGGCAGCCAGTTTTTTGGCTAGAGGGCTAGCAAACACCCTACCCTTCCTAGGAGCACCAGGGGCAGCTGGAGCAGCAGCAGGTGCTGGGGTGGGAGCTGCTGGAGCTGGCGGTGGGGTGGGCACCTAAGCAGTGATGTACAGTTTAAAGTCATATGTAAACACCTACTAAAATTATTTCTTTTTCGTTAGGTTAAATATGAAATATTTACAGTTATAAAAACAGATTAGGAACACATTATGTTTGTTGAAATTGTAGTTTAGCAGTAAGTGCAACATGCTATATAATAGTGCTGCACGATTAATCATATCGCGATGTCAGCCTTTGCGATTATATTGCAGCAAATGTTGCGATTAGATTAAATAAACGAATGCATTTGTGGACGTAACAAGACATTCATTCTTGCGTTCACATCAGACGCGAATGAAGCGGTAAGCGCGAGTCATTTACATGTTAAGTCAATGCAACGACGCAATTAGACATCCTGCAGCAGGGTTCTCGGGTATTAAGCGGCGCATTAAACACGCCGGTTTTACTCTGCACGCATAAGCAGCCCGTATTCAGAACAGGAGTGTGCGCCGATTGTGCTTTCATTCTGGCAGCTTGTATTGCAGGCTGTAGACAAGAATCTTTCTGTCGTATTTTCCAGCGTTCTTCTCCGAACACTGTGTGCCATGTGCTTTGACTTATGTCATTTCTATGCACCTGCTACGCGCTGCTGCGCCGCCCCTGTGTGAAAGCTCTCATCCGTTAACATGGGCGCCATAATAAATACGCGCTGCTTACGCCCAGATGACGCGTGCAGTGTGAAACCAGTGTAAACTCGACATGTTCAAGCGTCCAACTACATGCGAATAGCGAGATATATTCGCACAAGTCACCTCAGGTGTGAACCCACTTTTAACAAAGACAGATTTGAGAAAATTATTGGCACACTGGACAAGAGATACCAAAAGAAATATATCAAGTATATGTTACATCCTGCTGTGCAGCCCTACTATATACATACCCCGTAGCAATTAGTACATAACAAAAATTTTTAAATATATTATTATCTTGCCAAAACCCATCCTGTGCCTCACAAGTCATTTGTTTTACAGCCACTCCCACAAAACTGGCATGGCATGACCGCAGAATTTCAAAACACTGCAAATATTTCAAAACGACCTTTCACTTTTAGTAACAGCATGAAGCTGTTGATATTACATTGGCAGTAAAAACATGACCTTGAATTTCATGCCAGCGGCCTTTAGGTGGCCAGGTAAAAAGTATATTACATCACATTATTGCTCGTGTCAATCAAAGCGCAGCTGCAACTTAAAGTGAACAATAAATGATTGCTGTTAATGTTATTCTTTTAATCAATAGCACTGAGTGTGCCTAATAAACATTAGTAATGATTACAGAAACAGTAAAAGGTGTTGTAGGAATGTCAGAGCTGTTTACCGGTGTGGGAGCGGGAGGCGGGCTTGCAGCCACCCCTGTCTCTACATAGTCAGCAAATGTGCTAATGTCGGATTCCTTTTCCACGATGATACAGAGAGGAGTGCCGAGGGGAACATCCCTGGTGCCCTCAGCAATCAATATCTTAGCCAGGTAACCCTCCTCCTGTACCTCAAAACCTGAAAACCAGAGAAGGAAATTACTTTAAATGAAGTTTAGATCTGGTTTTTACATATACATTTGACTGTGTGTGTATAAAAATGCACGATCATTCAAAGGTTTGGGGTCAGCGTTTTATAATTAATACTACTATTTAGCAAGGATGCATACATATTAATGGTACTTAAAAATCAAGACTGTTGATCAATGATCAATGTGTGTGTATATATATATATATATATATATATATATTTCCATAATTAGAAATTGTTATCAATATGTTTAAAGACAAAATAATTGACAGTTTACCGATTGTTGCCTTATCGGTCTCGATTTCAGCCAGCAGGTCTCCCTCTCCGAGTTTCTCACCCACTTTCTTCTCCCAGCGCTGCACGGTGCCCATAGTCATGGTGGGAGAGAGAGCTGGGAGAAGAATCTAATGAAAACAAGACAGAAGGTCAGCAAGAGCATGCCATTTGTGATTGCTTATGCCTAAACTGGGCAATATCCCAAATCTTTTAACTTCAGAAATGAGTAATTTAGTTTGCAGTCATTTTAATATCTGGTCAACATCTCATACCTTCATGTGAGGGGGGTAGGAGCTTCCAGGAACTTGCGGCGAAGCAGGAGTAGCAGCAGGCGCTGCTGGAGGGGGAGGGGCAGCCGCAGGTGCAGAGGCGGAGCTAGCGATTTTATCCAACGTAAGGTCTTTAAATGCAGGGATGAGGTCAGGACTACAGGGTAAAGGATAGATGATGTATATTAGGTGGGAAAGCATCAAACATACATTCTTTGTCACACACACAGATATCAAACACGCGATGTAACACTTTTATTAAAAACAAGATCAGGACACAGGATCATTTAGATACATCTCTAAGTTTTTATTTATTTGTGATGCACTCTGTGGTGCAGCACAATTTATAGAAAAGTTTCCTCTCATCACTTCAGGTTTGAAAACGTTACACTATCATTTTAAATTATTAAGAACATAATGCAACATGTGCACAGCAAACAACAGATCTTATTATGCTCTGTATCTCTTGACAGTGCAAGTAAAAGTTCTGCTTACTTGTCAACAGTAATACAGATGACGGCTCCAATGGGCACATCTCTTGTACCCTGAGGGACCAAGATCTTGGCAAGGTAGCACTCCTCCAGAATTTCAAATCCAACTGTTGCTTTATCTGTTTCAACCTGAGCAAAACAAGACAGAACAGATAGAATAGAGAATTATACCATGGGGCTGCAGAGCGTTTGATCTGACTGGTTGATAGACGTTCTGAGGTGCCACGCTCCATTCTGTGGCCTCATTACTATGTCAGAGGTACATTAGAGGGTTTCTGAAGGCTCAAATTTAGGACTTTTTAAGACCTGCAAAAATAAAATTAATATCATATGAGCGGGGGAGGGTAATGTCTATAGTACCACATTAAACTGTAAAAGTACGGTGAAATGCATAATTTACAATTCAGATGCAGGTTTTCACTAAAACTAAAAAGTTTTATATAATGATTTACATTTCAGCTTTTAAACCATTTGTTTTAAATGGGTATCAAAAGTATTTAGTACAATTTTTATGATTAAATTATTATATAAATGAAATAACATGAATAAGAGGTGTGCAATATTGACCAACATTTTTTTTATATATATATATATTTTTCATATTCTGTGTGGTCAGTTCACAGAGATAGAAATAGTGATAGAAAAAGAAATGTATATTTTTCCGGTAAGTTTTCTGGGCATTTTTAAGTCTTTCTTTTGAAAGTGTGCATCATCTTTTGAATCAAATTTTTTGCATTTTTGCTATTACCAAGCAAATGGAATCAGTATCAACAAAATGAATCTCTGCAATGCATCTCAATTGGCATGTGGATGTAGTTACAGTTTAATGCAATTCAGAGGAACACAGAATGCTAACCTGCAGTTACAAACGCATAAATAATGTTTTGATTTTTGAAACCTAAAAAGTTGAAAATTGATGTTTGAAATAATGTTAAAAAATTAAGATATTTTAAATGTAAAATTAAAACCGCCAGTAGGAGGCAGGATGTCACTGTTAATAAGCGAGTCATTGCAATTGAAATGAATCATTCAAACGTAGATTCATTCAGAAGTGAAACGCCGTCAGAGTAGTACAACTTCTTGTTTATTAAACTGTTGACTAAAATCATTTGTAATCATGCTGACTTTTGGAAGAAAAACGCCACTCTTCGAGTGATATTAACCATATAAAAATGTTATAAATATAGGCTATACATGTTCTGCCCACATATCTTAAACAATGTAAACTCAAACTAGTTTAACTTAACAGATTCATTCGGACTCACCGGACTCTGCAGCGCTCATATTTTTTTAATGAAATCATAGTCGTTTGAAATTTAATCATCTTTCAATCACATTTCAATTCATATCCCAGTTGTTTCTGTCTCCAAATTTAAGACCTCTTGAAATCATAATTAAAAAGTCTTAAATTGTACAACAAAGTCTTAAATTTGATAAACTATGTAAGATTTTTGAAGACCCAGCGGAAACCCTGATTAATATATCAAAATCCTCTACAACTACTTAAAGGTGCTCTATGCGATGTTGCAGGATTTTAGCTTGATTTCATTTTTATCTCAAACCGTACGCATCACCCCTTGATCGTCTTGCTGTCTGCCCTCTGAATGCATTGGGAAAAAACCCGCTCTCGAAAGAGGCTCCAATACCAAAAGAAACACTTTGGGCACCACAACAAAAACAAACTTCGGCCAACCAATCGGCAATGTGCGTTAAACCCCACCTCTTCTTGCCGATTGGTTGGACGAAGTTTGCTTTTGTTTTGGTGCACATCCTGTGCCACCAGTGTTTGCAAGATTGCATAGAGCACCTTCAAACTTGTCATCACTGTAAAGAAATTAAAAAATCAAGAGTAATTTTAAAACATGAATACTGATAGGAGTCTTTATATTTCAGGTAAAACGCTTTATATGCCTCACCTCAGCAATCAAATCTCCCTCATTGATTTTGTCGCCTTCTTTCTTTTCCCAGCGTGCAATAGTGCCCATCTGCATAGTGGGGGATAAAGCAGGTAGTTCCACCTGTAACAGAACGAATTAGGTTAAATTAACAGAAAGTTGCGAGCATTTCACATAAATGACTACAGATTCTTCTCATAACATGTAACACTATGAAGTTAGGAATAATTAAAGAGTTACTTCACCCCAAAATTGATGGCAGATGAATTATTCTTTTCTGGACCTTAACCTTCATACTTGGCAGTCAATAAAGTCTTATTATTATTATTAGGATATTAACATATAATAAGCATTATGCAAAAAAGCACTTTTCTAATCATTTCTAATTATTTTCTAAACATGGAAATCTATGACTGAGGGCACAGTTTTATAATAGACATCTACTAAGACTCAATATTTACATTAATATTAAGGCAAGTTATGCTGTCTCGTGAGATGTTTCGCACAGGCTTGTCAGAAAGGACCTGTGACAGCTCACAGCATTCATGACATATATATAACTACAGCCAGCTTTAACATCTTGAAGGTGACACCAAGAGAAGAAACGCACTGATGCGCTATACCAGTACTCAGTTCACCCCCAAATTTTTACATTTTATTCTCCATCATGTTTTTTTATTTTATTTGTATGACTTAATTTATTCTGTGGAGCACAAGAAGAGATGGCAGATGGCACAATAAAAGTAATCGATGATTGAGGCGGTCTTTATGTATAAAAAGATGCAGTACAAGTCAACAGCGAGTGAGGCTCATTCCCCAAAACCTTGCTCCACAGAAAAAAATCAAGTCAAACAGGGGTGGAAGTACATAATAATATTAATTAGCTAGCTTAGCATACCTTCTGATGTGGTGGCAGACTGTACACTCGCATGCTTTGACTGAAACTAGCCGCTTGGCTTCGCAAGACCCATGATCTGTTACTGAGGATGCTGTTGAACACACGCCGACCGTGACACAAGCTCCGGGCCCGGGCCGGGCCGCTTGAGTGGTATCGCTTGAGATGATGGCATGATAGCGGTCCGGATCGTGGACTAGCAGCAGCAGCAGGGCCCGACAGGACATTGGGCCGGGTGAGCCTGGCAGATGGACGCACTCGCAGCGCTAAACGCAACATTTTCAACGTGAAGACCCCTGTAAAACCACACTGGATTTGAGTAAGGCCACTCTGGTATCAGAATATCTGACACCTGTGCTTGAAGTGGCTGTCTGTTCCCCTTAAACGTACCGAACAACCTCACTTTCCAATGACCTCCCCACTCCAAAACATCCCACTTTACGACAGTCTCCTTCGCTTCGTCCTCCTGGTGACGCACTACGGTTGCCAGATACTTTTTATATGATTTACAAAACCTCCCGTTTAAAATTTCTCATGATTGAGAGAAAAACATTTTTAGCAATTTGATGAACACAGCGTGCTTAACACCAACATCTTTTACTTACTCAAATTAAATAAGTGAGTATTCTATTGAAAAGATTTATCATTCTGAGGGACTGCGCGGCTGTAATTTTAAATACATGGCAACCTTCAAGCTGTCAAAGCCGGTGTCGTAAATTGTCATGCCAGCGCTGACGTAAAACTACCGGCAAGTAAAAGTTTAACTATGCGCACCTATCTTAAAGTGCTTATGCATGGACACTCAAATTAATATCACCCTCTATTTTTAGCCTTAAAAAATATATATTTAACTACATATAAAACATACTCTTGTGTTGTTTCAATCCCATAAGACCTCCATGTTACAAAATAAATTGAAAAACTTTCCACAACCTAAAACAATAATACATGCAATTGCTGGATTTTATTGAAGTGTTTTTCAAGTTTCAAGTTTGAATCCATATACTGATAACAGGGCATACTGATAAGAGAGCAGGCATGTGCTTATAAAAGCATTTATTGTTATGCATCTTTCAGCAAAATAGAAAAATATAGAATACAATATTTATAAGGAAGAGCCCCAAGTAGCGTTATTTTGCATTGGTCTTTTGGCTGTTGATTTGACAATTTTAGCGAGGGCTGCTGCTCGTCTCTCTGTGTTTTTGAACAGGGCTCGAATGAGGCTCTTCATCTCATTACAGGAGAACTCCACTGCCAGAGGTCCTTTCCCCTCTGCCCACCTAAATAAGAAGGAAAAAAAATGTTTAATGTGAGCTCCAATTAAATTTCTGAACTTGAAACATAAAAAAATATATAACCAAAAGCTAATAAAAAGGAATAAGACAAAGTCCCATAAAATGGACCAAAAGTATGTCACCTGTCCACAATCTCTTGCAGATTAGCATTTAGCACCATGGAGATCTCTTTTAAGGTCATCCATTTCTTAACATAGACTGGAACCTCCTCTTGATATTTTTTGTTCTTGTTTTCATCCGGCAATGGATTAAAGACCAGCGGCCCTTCTTCTATGATAGTTTGACACAGTGTTCGCAGCCGCTCTCCGTCCACATTAGAAATGTCCTGAAATGAAAGCACTTGGTTTACACTTCAAACAGTTAAGTGGCGTCACCAAAAACAACAACAGCAGCAGCATTATATATTGCCTTACCTCCAACATCATCATTTTGTTAATCAACTCTGATATTGCAGTATTGAGGAGAGTCCCAATGGCTTTGCAGTATATGTTCACTGGCAAGACATCCTGCCAAACCTTTCCCAGCCTTCTCAGCTGATGAATTACCTAAAACAAACAAAAACAATGAAACCTAAGTGACAAGCACAAACAAATATGCAGTAATATACTGTTATCTAAGCACAATCAGCAAAAGCGTCTACTGTTTATTCAAGATCAGTGAGTTCGTGGTGCTTGATCATACTTGTCTGATAGCTTTGCTGGCTACAGAGTAATTGTCTTCATCATCCAAGTTGGAAAAGTTACGTGAAGTGGACAGTCTCTCCAACATCTCAGCTTTTTGAACGTTCATTTGTGCCACGAAGCATTGAGCACCTAGTTTAAAAACACAAAGAAAACTCCTTTAAAATATGCATCTCAAAAATGGCTATATTTCTTTTATTGTAATGCATTGTTAATTGTAATGCTGAATAAAAGTATCCTAAAATGTGAGTGGGCCCTTACCTAGTCTTCTGAAGCCTGGGACCAAGTCTACAAAATAAGCCACTCCGTCTTTCAAAGGAAGGTGAGGTTTAAACTGAAAACCCAATGTTAAAAGGTGGTGAGCGATGAACATGCAGTTATTGTGTTGGATTGCAGCCAAGTGAGGCAACTTCAGGAAGTTGTCCCTAAGTTATAAAAACAGAATCACATTAAAAACAACAAACAAACAGTATACCAAGAATACTGCTATTTAAGACAAAGGCTTAAGTAAAAAGACTTACTTGTGATATGTAGGCACAACATCATAGAATAGGTGAAAAATGTTTCGGACTGTGTAGAAAAGCTGGACTGCACTGCAAAAAAAGTTCCGCAATTACAGCTTCCATAGTCAGTATCTGATTGACCTTAGTGTCTGTAATGCCTACTACGTACCACTGGGGGGAGCTGCCCACCGCCTCAGACAGAGTTAGAATGGCAAGCTCCAGGAGCTGCTGCACTGACTCACTAATGCGACACACAGGAAGGCACAGAGTGTTGGGACTCAGCTGCTTCTCGTTTTCAAGGCTCTGCTGATCGTAATGGGCACTTTTCTTATTAGACTCCTTCCTCTCCTTCTCTCCTCCACTGGGGCTTGGTAGTTTAGGAATAGAGAGTTTATACTCTGGAGTGATCTGGATACAAAGAGCATACAGAAGAATCAATCGTAACTAAAAATCAATTAGAGCTTAATTAACATTCGAGAATCTGAAGAGATCTCACTTTCACTGTGTTGTGCATCTCAGATGTCATCAGTTTCCGTGCAGCCACAATGACATCTTGGCATTTTTTGCTTGCAAAGTGGCTGTTGATGTTCCTGGCGTATTTTAAGAGGTCCGTCGAGTCCCCTGCGAGGTAGCCCATTTCTTTCAGACTGCTCTCGAAATCTTCTGTCTGTTTAATAACCTGAGAACACAATCGAATATTGTACTACAAAGAACGCTGCACACTGTCACGTGCTGAAAGATCCTTGCAGTCTTACCTCACTATACTCAGCCAGCTGACTACTGTTACCCGGTATGGAATGAACCAGGCATTCGCGAATGATACATTCAGACATCTCCTCCCATATCAGGTCTCCTAAAATCTCAGAAACTTTCTTTTCATCTATAGACACATCTGAAGAAAGCAAAAACACATTATCAGCCTACTTCAAACTTAGACAAAGTGATGTACTATCGCCCATAATATTTTGTATAAAACTGAGTTGTTATGATAGCATCATAGCACTTACACAAAATTAACAAACACAGACACTTGTGCATGCTAGAACATACCTGATTGGTTCTAGTGTTTATCGTGTTATTTGCTTAAGTTTAAATTAAATTAGCTTATATATATACACATAAAAAAAGACAATTTCTTTACACGGCTTGGATTAAACTGCTCAGATCATACTGAATAGTTTAACAAGGCTTTGGTTGGGATACATGATAATAATCAAGTTTTATAATAGTAATAATTCAATGTAATGTGCAGAATTTATGGGGGCTTCTAAAACATAGTTTTGCAAAACCTAAACCTAACTCATTAAAGAAATAGTCTACCCAATTATTAGCCATGACTACAATGTCTAGGGTAAACAGAATCAACTTTTTTTTAGTCACCAGAAAACATACCAAAAAGGTGTTCATGTAGTGTTTTAAGCACGGTGATCACTTTGGTATAAACCTGGCTTGGATCAGGATGCTCTGCTTTGGTTTCTGTACACTGTAAGCTCAAGACAGCGCCCTGCTCCGGCTGACTGCTCACTTCCACCACCAACGAGGGGTATATGATCAGAGGCTTCAGCATGTACTTTAACAACACTTGCCCTAAAGGATTGACAAACAGTCACGCAGGCAACTTACAGACCAAAATGTGAAAAATGGGATGTAACACCACATCTTATTCTTACCAAAGAGTTTAATCTTTTTATGCAGCTCTCCTTGAATGGAGAGTGCTTGGAGAATGCTGGGGAGAAGAGCGTGTGGGACAGATTTATCTCCCTTAGATCCTCCTCTGTTCAAATGAAGTGCTGTTTTTAGGAAAGACTTCACACTAGTGAGCTCGGCTATTAAAAAAAAAAAGAAAAAAATAACTAGTTAGACCACCAAACAAAGACAGAATGTTCTGAAAGATACCATTTGTATCTAGACAGATACCAGCAACAGCTTATCTTCTGTATTGTGACATATCCTTTTGTGATTATTGAAACAAAAATGAATTAATTGTATCGAATGGAGGTAGAGCTGATTGTGAGTTTGCGGCCGATTACAAGAGAGAGACTGATAGACAAGACAGTCCTTGCACTGGAAGACTTGAAACAAAAGTTATGTTTAAATTGGTCACAATAAGATTAACAACATGCATTAGAGAGAGGGTGAATTTTCATTTCATACCAGCTATAAAGTATATAGTTACTTTTAGTGGAAGGAAGTTTCCAGACTGTCAGCTTCTGCCATTCCTCCCCAAGGTGGTAGATGAGATTCTCTCTCTGTATTGTGATCTCTGAGCTGAGGGCCCGAATTAAAGGCAACTCTGTGTCTTTCCAGGATTTCAGGGTATCCACACTAGCTTGTGCCTGTATAATACAAGCATGTGATTAAGACATTGTATAGAAACTCATAGGGCTATTAATCCAACAAAACGCGATTCAAATTAATTTCATGATATGCCTATAAATGGGGATTTGAACTGGATGAGGAAATGCCCTAATTTTTTATAATTAAAAAGATAAATATACAATTATTTTATAAACTTGTTTAATTCACAGGGTGGTAAAATGATTAATTAATTTAATGTTGAATGTGACTGACCTTTCCATGTTGCTTGGCTGCAACCACGTAGTTCTTTTCCTGCAAGGCCCTGTGATACTCCTCTATTGCGGTGTCAAACTATAAGAGCATATCAAAACAATGGGATAATGTTTATGTTACACAAACTATGTGGCTTAACTTATGTAAACAGGCAAATTACAGTAAATTACTGTTCTTACACAATCACATCGCAAAAATGCACAAGCTTTAAATCCTAAGTCTAGCTTTATGGTTAGAAAATCCTCTAAGCCTATAGAAAATCCTGGTAGCATACCTCTTGCAGATGCTGGAGTAGGTCTATAACAGCAGTGTTTTTCTCTAGCTGCTGTTTAAGCTTAGCATACTCTGTTACGGCGTCATGGAGGTTCTGCTGAACCTGTAAATGCAAACACTTAGTTTACATGCTAAACTACTGGAAGACTCACTTAATTTGTAGGAACTGATGCATAATGGTTTATTACTAGTAAAATAAAGGTACCTCATTCTCAATGCAGCTTTTTAATAAATCAATGTCTTTGGAAACTGATTCAACTTGGTCCAGAAGCTCCTCTGCTCCCTCCATACTTGGTATAAACTCAATATATTTTTTATTTATCATGTCTGTAACCTCTTCCTGTATGGAGCAGAGAGGCCAGGCATAAAACAGTAATAAATGCATAAACACATAACAGGTTTGGATATACATTAAGATCAGCATTGTATTTCCGTTCACTAATACATAAGTATAAACAAACTGATCTCTCCAATTCAGATAAGAAATATGAATTCATTTGATAAATGTAATTCCACTAACGTTTCAAAAAGCCCTGAATTTGATATAACGATCTCGTCAGACATAAATGTCCCATGTCCCTAAACATGATAAAGAATAAAAACACAAAAACGCAAGCTTCACAGGGGAAAAAATATGATCCCAGACAGATATTTTGTTT
>JAUMHG010000024.1:2264310-2290563 GCA_032359395.1 Enteromius anoplus
CCCCCCCCCCCCCCCCCCCCCCCCCCCCCCCCCCCCCCCCCCCCCCCCCCCCCCCCCCCCACGAGATGAGCCCAGACAGATATTTTGCTTATCGGATTTTACATCGTCTCAAAACTAGAAAGAACACAACGTTGCGTAAAATCGGGCTAATAATATTTAATCTGTCTGTCTGAAGTCAAGAGCTCAGACTGGCACTGACAGGCAATGATATCAGCAGCGTGACACGTCAGCCACAAGTCACATCAATAACGCTTTATTCTCGATTAAAACACGAATTTACAAAGTGTTCATTGTTATTCTTAAATTAACGTTACGTTACTTCATGTGATGAGAAGAGCGTTAGCCGCACTTTGGTTAACGGTCGGTCAATGTAACGTTATGCTAACATTAGTAAGTTACCAAAGAGTCAGTGTGCAAAGCATCAAAATAATATCATTTTAAGGTTGTTTAAAGCAATAATTTTAACAGTAATAATTTTCAACCGTTAAGTTAACTCAGTTTTCTTGAGGTTTGGCAGCTGCTAGCTATCTTAACTACACTGTTTACCTTCGTTTCTTCCACTTTCCGTGACAGTTTGGAGATTTTGCAGGCGAGGTCATCTTTCTCCAGTTTTCCTGAGCTGGCCAGCACTTCTGTCACAAACGACGACATGACGGTAACGGGCAAACGACTGAACGCGCAAGACAGTTTACCACTTCATGCCACGACCCGCCATTCCGCGCGCAAGGGATGCTGGGAGTCTGTGTCTCTGCTGTAGTTGGTTTTAAAAAGGGGGCGGTTAGAAACGATCGCTTCTGTCCGTAGAGGTGCTTTTAAACTATGACATGAGGTCATTCGGTCATTTTATTAGGGCAGACTTGAAAAACAATGGAATGTTTTAGTTGTTTTGGACTGTTTTGTCTGTTCTACTGGATATACAATAATTTCAATTTCGTTTCCCAAAAGCAACCATTGTCGTAAGATCCATCGTTACCAATAGAGTTCAATGGAACTAACTATCACAGTTAGCTAACAATGCTTTTGGGAAACGTACCCCAGACTGAAAGTGAATATTCCATTATATTAAAATTTTTCAGAAAGTCAGATTTTATTGCGTTTTCACAGTAAACGAAGCAAACATGCTTTAATACTGAGCAATGAATATCCTTAAATTGCCTATATCTAACCAGCAAATTAAGTACGTATTTAAGCAAAACATTTTCATATCTTTTCACTGCAACATTTTTTTTTACACTTCTATAAGCTATATGCACGAATTACTGATAAGAAAGAACCCAAATCACTGTTGATTCTTTTAAAATATTAATCAAAGTGAAGGTCTCTTTTACTCCTTAAAAAGTGCTTATGTACCTATTGAACATATTTACAGCTACCAGTGATTTCATTAGGGAAAGGAAAGGAAGTGACATGTGGCCAGGTTTCCCATGCTAGGAATTAATGCTCTGTGTTTAACCCATCCAAGTGCACACAGAAGTCTCTCTCTCTCTCTCTCTCACCCTGCTGTATGCCTGATGCTGTTCACATCCAGACCAAAATGCTTTCCATATAAAACACAGGAATTTAGACATTACCATTTGAAGTTGGGTAACATTCCTCTTCTTCTGCCTTGCTGAATTTGATGACCCTGGTGTATGTGTGAAGCTCACATTAGATCAAGATGTTTCTTCTAGGACATCATCGGAGTGACTGACATTACCACTATGCGTTAAATACAGAGGTTTAACCTCCAATATTGCAGAGTATGAAGTTTTAGCATGTCCTGTCTGAAAAAAAAAGATACACGATTCCACAAAAACCTTTAAGTGCTGTCGAGTTTGTAACTGGATTAACCATTAAAAGAACAGAGATCTTACTGCCCTGAGGCTTCTTTCTTCCTATTCCATCAAGGATGACAATCATCTCAAACCAAAGCATTTTCAAAGCCCCAAAAGATGTTTTTTCATGCACTGTAATTATTTAAGTTTACATCATGTTCACATATGTTATATCACATATAACATAACATAGTACTGGAGATCAGAACCCTCTTCTGTGGCCTGGAGATCTAGCAAACATGCAGTCATCCCAGCACATCGGTAATCTTTAAAAACACACTGTTAACTTGTGTAATACTACATTCTACAACAACTCTAATAGATTACCTTTTGTGAGAGCTGGAGAGCTCTCTGCAACCTTCATTCTCAGTACTGAGCTTCTGTTCTCTAAAGCCATTCTGTTACTGATGGAGGTGTACCATGACAGACATAGGTGCCTTCCTCCTGAGAACAGAAGATAGCTATTGTAAGATTATTGTGGCAACAGTTCTGTATTAATGCACTATGCCTCTTTGACAACCATAAACAGCATATTATTATTTAGGATTTTTTTTCTTTTAGATTTTTTGTTTTCTAATATAAAAAGCCTCTTCATGTTCAGTATGGGCAGTAGGAGAGTGTAATCCTGATAAGACTGTATAATGACGTTTGTGAAACGTAACCAGATGGCTCCAGTGCTCTTATCTTTCTTATACGCTTCCCGTGTAGCCTTAGAAGACCACAATCCACCGTGCAGTGCAGCATTTAGTTGAATCAACACAATCATGGCTGTGTTCAAATTCTAATTAAACACAGGAGATTATGCCTGATTGTCTAAATTAATCCAGGGAGGAGAAGGCAAGAAGTGTTGTGGTGATGCATTTTAGAATTTGTTTTTTTCCCCCGGAAGATTTAATGCAGACGACTGAAAAGTTCATTTATTTTAGTTCATTTATTGTTTATGTTTTCACTCTTGTGCTATTTAATAACACAGTATGTTCAGTTTTAGGGAAAACACAGTCTGACTTGACAAAAATTGATCAAAAGAACAAGTGCAGATTGGAGTATTTCTGTTGATGAATGTAATAGTAATTTGAATCTGAATTACTCAACATTTTCATATCTTGTTAGACATAAATTAACACTACACCATTCTAAAAGCTTTATTGAAACAAGCTTAAGAGAGGAAGGTAAAACTATATTTAAAAGCAAAAACTATTGCTTGACAGGATTATACTTCTTTTGAAGTAACAGCCATTTTTAGGTCTCTCCAGAGATGCTCAATTGGGTTTAAGTCAGGGCTCTGGCTGGGCCATTCAAGAACAGTCACAAAATTGTTGTGAAGCCACTCTTTCATTATTTTAGCTGTGTGCTTAGGGTCATTGTCTTGTTGAAAGTGTCGCAGGCGGAAAAATCACTCGACAACTGAATGAAGTGAAGCCCTGGAGGGTGGATTTATTTACAGGTATTTTAAAGCAGTGAAACAAAGAAGGGTGTCCAGGCGTGGCGTTCCTGTGCTCGGTGCTCTGCGGCTGGACAAGGAGGTGAAGGTAAGTGCTCGGTGAAGTGAAGGCTGACCGGCTAGAGGCTGCTGTCTGTCGGAGAGAGAAAGAGAGGTTAGCAATGGCTGTGTCTCTTGGAGAGGTTTCTCAAATGTGTCGCGGTGGCTGCTGTTTAAATAGGCAACCTCTAATGGGGTTCAGCTGGGGCCGGTCAGCCTGTGATGAATGGCGGCAGGTGTTTTGCGTTGGTTTCCAGTGCGGCGCTGATGAACTCTCGGGACGCCTGTCACAAAAGGTAAACCTTCGGCCCAGTCTGAAGTCCTGAGCACTCTGGAGGTTTTGGTCCAGGATATCCCTGTACTTGGGGATTGGGGTAATTCATCTTTCCCTCGAATTGCAACCAGTCGTCCTGTCCCTGCAGCTGAAAAACACCCCCACAGCGTCATGCTGCCACCACCATGTTTCAATGTTGGGACTGTGTTGGACAGGTGATGAGCAGTGCTTGGTTTTCTTCACACATACCGCTTAGAATTAAGGTCAAGCAGTTCTATCTTTGTCTCATCAGACCAGAGAATCTTATTTCTTACCATCTTGGAGTCCTTCAGGTGTTTTTTTTTAGCAAACTCCATGCGGGCTTTCATGTGTTTTGCACTGAGATGCTTCCGCCGGGCCACTCTGCCATAAAGCCCCGACTGGTGGAGGGCCGCAGTGATGGTTGACTTTCTACAACTTTCTCCTATCTCCCGACTGCATCTCTGGAGCTCAGCCACAGTGATCTTTGAGTTCTTCTTTACCTCTCTCACCAAGGCTCTTCTTCCCCGATAGCTCGGTTCGTCGGATGGCCAGCTCTAGGAAGGGTTCTGGTCCCAAACGTCTTCCATTTGGATTATGGAGGCCACTGTGGTCTTAGGAACCTTAAGTGCAGCAGAATTTTTTAATTTTTTTCTTGCCACAATTCTGTCTCTGAGCTCTTCAGGCAATTCCTTTGACCTCATGATTCTCATTTGCTCTGACGTACTGTACATTGTGAGCTGTAATGTCTTACAGTATTTAGACAGGTGTGTGGCTTTCCTAATCAAGTCCAATCAAATACAGCTGGACTCAAATGAAGGTGTAGAACCATCTCAAGGATGATCAGAAGAAATGGACAGCACCTGAGTTAAATATAGGAGTGTCACAGCAAAGGGTCTGAATACTTACGACCATGTGACATTTTAGTTTCTTCTTTTTTAATAAATCTGCAAAAATGTCAACAATACTGTGTTTTTCTGCTTTCTGTGGTGCTGTGTGTACATTAATGAGGAAAAAAATTAACTTAAATTATCTTAGCAAATGGCTGCAATATAACAAAGAGTGAAAAATTTAAGCTGCTCTGAATACTCTTTGTACCCACTGTATATATCATGGCAAATATACGAGGAATGTGATAAAATATACACAACTAAAACTTGTTAATATAAAAATATTTAAAAATCTTTATTAACAATATTTTACAACATTTATATATTTTGTAAGATATATTAAATATACACATCTGAAAACATATTTTTTGCACAGTTATGACTGCAGAAGCCACGATGTGATAAACAAGTACAAATAAGAGTTAACATAAATGTATTAATAAATGTTCATGTTTGTGGTCTCCTACATAGTAACCAGTTATTATCAATGGATCCGCAGCAGATGTAATGTATAAATGGAAATCCTTATAGAATAATCATGAGAAGAACTTGGATGAAACAGAAGATGAAAACAGATAGTGGGAAAATGCGAAAGAAAAAAGAAAACAGGACAGGCCAAAACAGAGAAATCAAATTTTTATTGAAAGGTAAAGGGGATAGAACAAAGGAGTGGACAGTCAGACAACCTTACTGTACAAAGAAAGAATACACAGAGGATCTTCAGCTACGGTAGACTGAAATAAAGTGGCTCCAGCAAATCTCTATAAAAGACTATATTTTCACGCTGTCTACAGCTCACGTGAAAAGAAGAACAGGGTAAAAGCTTTCACTCTGCCTTCACTGCCCTCTTACAAACCTGGCTTTACAAAAATATCATCTATTTGATCTTTCCTGAGATCAAACACCTACAAAGATCGAAAGCAGCCAATCAATCTCCCTTAAAGGAATTCAGAACACAGTGAATATGTGTGCCGTAGTGTGACAGAAAACGTCATTGTGCAGCGAAAATAAAATCCAGCTCAGCCTGAAGCAGAGGCTGGATGACCTTGTGACTGTGCCTTGATTTTTTTTTTTCTATCTTTCCTCACTTCACAGTAACGACTGAGGTGCTGTGAATGGACTCCATGACGGCAGTCAGGCGGCTGCACAGATCGTGGGGAGAGTTCCTCACTTTGGGGGGCTCCTTCAGGACCACCATTTCTGCAGAACAGTCCAGGACTCTGGGCAAGAACTCACTGAGCTTTTCCTGAACAGAATCTGATCATCCAAAAAACAGACAAAAATGAACCAACAACATGAGCTAAGGATCTAATTGAAACGATCTATGTATGAAATCTGTGGGAAAATAGTTCACCGTCCATGTCCTGCCCCAGGTAGGAGCACCAGCAACTCCTGATCAGCTCTATCACGTCCAAGTCCTCTTGGCTGATGCTGTCGCGAACCATGAGGTGCATGCAAGGGATGATGCAGTCATTCATGATGGTCACTGCCTCTGCCACCTCATTTTCATCTTGACTTTTAAAGAGCGTGGCTGCGTTCTCATTCAGCTCCTGTAGGGTGCAACATGTTCACAGCGGTTTCATATCAAAATAAGATATATTGTACCAGTCAAGGCCATGAGGCTAAAATCTTTTGATCTAAAGATTTGTGACAGAAATATAAGACATATATATGCCTATTTATGAATGTCTTTACAAAACCACATATACTAGAGTTAACATTTTTGGGATCATTTAAAAAAAAGAGAAAAGAAATTAATCCTTTAATACAGCAGGTATGCAATAAATAAAAATGTAACAAAACATTGATAATGTTACAAATAAATGTTGTTCTTTTGAACTTTATCCTTACTATATTACGGTTTTATTTTATATTTTTGATCAAATAATTGCAGTTTTGTTGAACAGAAAGAGGTTTTCTTACTGCCATTTTTTGAATGGTAGAAAATGTTTCTGATTATTAATGTGTACATACTTTCAAACACTTTCTTCTGTAAAGTGCTATAAGTGACTGGTCCACTCCTTTCTTCTGCCCTTTTCTAAGAAGGACTGAGTTGTCCTGGTGTGCGTGCGCAAGATAAATCAGGGCTTCTCTTATCCTGCAATAGTACAAATAGATAATTGTTGTAGTACAAACTCTCCAATTTAATGCAAAGGCAATGTCTCTTGTCCCTGAGTCTACATACTTTCCATTCTGATACTGCTCGAGACCCGTCAACAGGTATGCAAAGACTGTCTTGAACATGCTGTAGTCATCCAGCCATTGCTGGGAATAGAGGGGGGGAAAGTAGTTTAAAATGATCAATAACACGCAACTACTATTCAAAAGTTTTAAATCTTTGTTTATGCTCATCAAGGTGGCATTTTGTAGATCAAAAATACAGTAAAAACTGTGAAAACATAAAATATAATTAAAAAATGAAAATAAATGTTTTATACACTGCTCAAAAAACTAATGGGAACACTAAAATAACACATCCTAGATCTGAATGAATGAAATATTTGTATTAAATACTGCACAAAATCACACAAAAATGATCACTGGAAATCAAATGTATTAACCCATGGAGCTCTGGATTTGGAGATTCCACTCAAAATTGAAGTGGAAAACACACTACAGGCTGATCCAACTTTGATGTAATGTCCTTAAAACAAGTCAAAATGAGGCTCAGTAGTGTGTGTGGCCTCCACGTGCCTGTAGGAAAGGAAAGGACGTGACATGTGGCCAGGTCCAGGACAGTCTGTGGTGCAACGTGGCGTTGGTGGATGGAGCGAGACTTTGAGTTACACTGTGTTGTTTAAGTGTTCCCTTTATTTTTTTGAGCAGTGTATTTTAATAAATTTGAAAATGTAATTTATCCATGTGATACTAAAACCAACGAAACCGCTGCTTCAGTCCTCAGTTGTGTTGCTTAGCATTTTTATAGATTTTTTAGCTTAATTCATTAGAACAGCATTTATTTAAAATCTAAATTTTATTTTATTATAAATGTCTTTACTATCACTTTCATTTTTATCACTATCATCTCAGCTGAATAAAATAATTAATCTCCTTAAAAGAGTAAAACATTCTTACTGGCTCCAAACCTTTAAACAGTAGCATATATTATACATTTAAGAGAAAAAAAGAGAAGAAAGCCTGTTTGATTTTACCAAGTACTCATCCATGTCCATGTCTTCTGGTTTAATGAGACGGATTTTAGATCTGGCCTCTCTCATGATACTGACAGCCCTGCAAGAAAGAAAATACCAGTTTAATTATTTAATCTTACCCTATTCCCCCCCAACAATATAAAGTAGTCAATTAAAAGGAAATGCGTACAGATCATCAAAACTCAGATTACGATCTGCAAACTGCTCCAGTAACGTTCTTTCAATGATGCGGTTAGGTGCCTGGTTTTGGAAAAAGTAGACCAGAACATGCTGGAGTCGAGGGTCCTGCTGGGGTGTGGTCTCTTCCTGAGACAGCTCATATAATCTGGAATATTCCTCATGAAATGCCTGACCCAAAAGATTTCAGAAGAAAGAAACAGGGTGATATTGCTAAATAAAGTAGAAAACTAATATCTAAGTTTTTATGAATTATTATCTGAATATATGAGAACAGTGTGTTCGGTTGCAGAGTAAGTTTTTAAGTTGTATACCTTGATGAGTCCTGCTTCAGGTCCTTCTTTGTCAAAAACCTGTCTTGCCTTGGCAATTGCAAAAATGACACCCTGCATGGCTGGTGTTAGCATCATCTATTGAGTTACAGATTTAAAATATGTCAAAATTTAATGTTGAGATTAATGTACAGTATGAGTAGCCAAGTTGTACAATTTATGGAAGCTTTACCTCCTCGTTGTACCCATCGACATCAGAGCGCACCAGAATCCTGCCTACATTGGGTATCTCAACCTCAGACACGTCATTTTCAGGCTGGCTGTGCTCAGCCGCAGCCTGGTTCTCCTCTGTGGATGAGGCCTCTGGTCCTCCTTCATTACTGATGAGCTGCTCCTCCACCTCTGACTCAGATCTGTCTGTAGCGGCTGACTCCACCACAGGCTGCTGAGAGACACAGAGAAAGACGGTGCTGAATGTCTGTCAATGATCTTATCCACTCATTATAGAGACTATTTAGAGATGTTCACTCATAACGTCAATTTGTAGGCAAACCAGGAAGTCTAGTTCACCATGAGATCCCTCAGGAATTTCTAATTGTTTTTTTAAATCAGGGGAAGTGTGAATCTCTGAGCGTCATCTGTCTAGATTTATAGAAGTTTTTACCCATTAAATGGCTGTTTTGGCTGTCTTTGAAGAAAATAAAAGGTGAATTCATTTAATTTTTAATTTTTCTCATTTATTCCTTTTAACGTTTCAATACATGTATAAATGTTTGAAAATAGCTTTTTTGTGTGTGTGCCTGGAGAATGTAACCCTGGACCATATTTGTAGCAATTGCCAAAAATGCACTCTATGTGTCAAAATTATACATTTTTCTTTTATGCCAAAAATCATTAGCATATTAAATAACCATTTATGACATTAATGACATTTTGTAAATTTCCTAAAATATATTAAAACTTTATTTTTCATTAGTAGCCTAATATGCATTGAAAAGGACTTCATCTGGACAACCTTAAAGGCATTTTTTTCAATATTTCAATTTTTTTTGTACCCTCAGTTTCCAAACTTCCAAATAGTAGTATCTCGGCCAATTATTATCATAACCCATACATCAATTGAATTGTATAAATCTGATTTAAAAACAAAATTGTTGAATTAATATTTAACTTCAGTTGCCAAGGCCAATTTTACATTTTAATTTAAGTCCTAAAATAACAAAAACAAACAAAAATTTAAAAAGCTAAACTTATTTTAAAAAATTGACACATTTGAAAACAAAAATGACAAAAATGGACCATAATGACTAAATGAAAATTTTAACTAAAACAGAAAATATAAAAATAAATAAACAAAAATGAATTAGATGAACAAAAACTATAATAGTGTTTCAGTGATAATAAAATAACACAGGTGCTTGAAAGATAACGTCTTTCATTTGTCACAACATTTTGTTTTAAATGTTCATGTTTGTAGCATGTTGCAGATTATTAGTCAGGTATTGTTAGCTGTATTATTTTGCTTATAAATATCCTTGGATGCAATACGAGATACTAACCACTAGAGGTCCTATCACTACCATTTATGACAAGCCCTAGCAACCAGATCATGTAGTGACAGCACATAAATCAGGAGCACCAATAAAATCAATGAGTCAAAGAAAGGTACAGCAGAAGAATGAATCCTGTGTTGTAAGTACAGAATGAACTTGCTTGATAGAAACTCCATATACTAAATCAATAGTATCCGAGATTACGCTCTCTAAAGACCAGACAGCAAGAACACATGTTGCTTAAACAATTGCCTTGTTGATTGACGCATCAGGAAATTGTCCTCCACAATCATTTAATGACTGCGGAAAGGTAGGAATCCAGTTGATCTTGATGGTGAACGCAGCAAGCTCAGAGCTTAAGTTCTATTTAAAGCTCTTCTCTGACACACTGTCCCCCAGCAACCCCGCATTAAACTTGAACCAGAAAGACTGAGGAATGTGGGATGGCTCTCAGCTGTCCGATGAACCTTATCCACATATTCCTTTCCAAAACTTATCCTCTTACAAAATACCAGAGCTTTTGCACAACATCACAACGCAACCGATAAAACATTAAGCAAGTCTAAACAAGTTTGTAGGGATTCAACCACTAATGTAAATCTAGAATCCTGCTATATTACCAAATATATTTGCCAAAATATACACAAACATCTTTTCTATATTGAAATCCTTAAAAAATACACTAATAATACAGTAGTGTTCAAAATTGTAATTATAATTATATATATATATATATATGTACTGTATCCATATATATTCTATATAGAAATTTTATTCTATTCAAAACAAGTATACATTGTTTATTAAAATGAATGTCACATGAGTTATATTTCAGTTTATTGAACAATTATAAAATGTATTATTATTTTATGGTGACACTGTATATTATATTTAACAATACATGTGCAGTGTATATTTTTTATTTATTATTTGTAAAAATTAATATCACATTACTGTTTATTGAAAAATGATAAAAGCTCCCTGATTATATTTATTTTAAAAGGTTATTCACATTTCACTTATATTTAGTTAAAATGTCATCCCATTATTTTTGTTAAATGCATTAGTGTTGTGTGTTTTTGTGTGATGGTACTCTGTTGCAGTTTATGTTGAGGAAGAAAACTGTGACCCATATGTACTGTACATGAAGCCTCCAATCCTGTATATGTGACCTATTTTCTGCACGTCTCAAATAACGCTTTAACACTCTCACCTGACTCTGATCTGGCTTCTCTTCATCTGGCGGTCCGTGTGTCTGGCTGCTGGTGATATGCTCCTCACCTCCCTCTTCCACATTCTCACTGGGCTCTGATGATATCGGGTTAAGAGCTGCTGTATTGGCCATGGGCTCTAGGAAGAAAAAACATGTTGAAAATATACCTGTAATGAATACATGGAAAACATCTGCCCTGAAGAAAAAGGTTCTGACCCTCACTGTCCTGGGCCGGTTTTGAATCTGTGGGTGATTCTTCAGTCACTTGATTTCCTTGTTCTGGATCTGGTTGTGGTTCTGGCTCCTGCTCTGGGTTCTGTGGCTCTTCTGGGACGGGTTTCTCTGTGCTTGTTTGAACTTGCGCTTCTTCACGTTGGGCTTGGCAGAACTGCTCTTCCCACTCTCTCAGTTCCTGCTGGAACCAGCGGTTATCCTCCCGAACATAACGCCTCAGGATAGACGGGAGGGAGTCCATTCCTTTCAGAACCTGCCCTGTCTCATCGTCCGCGTCTTCTGTCATTCATAAAGCAAGAAAAAAGCCATGTTCATTGAGAATACATTATTGTAGCAGATAGGAAAAGCACAAAAAGGCCTAAATCTGTCAAAATTTAAGACTCTCTGCTAAGAATATTTCCTTCATAAATCTCAATCTGTAAACTAAACATAAATAAAAAAAAATAAAAAAAAAAAGAAGTAAAAATTAACATCACATGCTTCCAAAGTTAAATGTATTAAAAGAAAAACACTCAATGTATATTAAGGTTGATGTTTATGACATGTTGACTGTCTGAATTCTTTACACTTGGGTAGATTTCCCCTTCTATTTGCACTCTTTTCCCATCTTCTGCTGTTATATTTAGTGTTTCAGCATAACAATGTGATACAAAAGCTTGTGCTTATGATAATGATAAGCTGTGATAAACTGTAGGTTCCTATGATTTCTGTGATGCCAGAAACACAGACTAAATCGGAATCCCGTCATAAAAATGGAATTTACAGTATAATGCGGAATGTTACGGAATTTGACACATTTCGGATGAATACATCAAAAGTAGGCCAGTACAGCTAAATCAAAATGTGATATAGATTGGTGTCTGTGAATATTAAGCTGCAAAAGTACCATTTAAATGTGAATCCTGCATACTCTGCATGTCTCAGTGGGAATTAATGGTGCTGCAGTTTTGTTTACTGCACACATACTGAAGTGCTCATGACACTTGCTGTGTTTCCATCCTATGCCTTCTGCTCTGAGAGTCACTTTATGTGCATTCTGCCATTTCTTTTTATTAAAACAATCATCATATGATATACAAACAGAAATTCAGAGGTCTTCACAGCAACTTGTCAACATAAAAGATTGGTTTAACTTGAAGAAACCTTGACAGAGTAATAAAATTGTTAATAAAAAATAGGATTTTTGTAAATACAGAAAAATGTACACAAAAGCATTTCTAAAAATGAAATAATAAATATAATACATTATTTTATTGATTTTTTTTTTAAATTACTTAATGACAGATGCTTTTGAATATGAATATTTGGTAAAGTATTTTAGTAAAAAAAAAATTACTAAAGTAAAACAAAATTAGCGAATAACGAAACTAAATATAAAATTACATTTTTTGTTAAATATTTACTAAATTGCTGTTTAATATTTTAAATTTCATTATTTAAATTAATTAGACTTTCTTTTTTATAAATTTTGGTGAGCGGTTTTAGTGAATAAAATTCAATTTAACCATTAAAACAGAGTCTAGAAAAATGTAATACATAAAAATAAAATAAAAAATACATAAAACAGGTTTCATAGGGTCCTAAAACTGCGTTAGAACTAATTTATTCAGAATAAAAAAAGACTGCAAGTCAACTTGCAATGTTTGACAGATGTAGATAGAGTACCCCTCCTTGAACAGCGTTGGCTGGGTTTAAAAACACTTTTTAATGCATTTTAATATAAAAACATTTACATAATGCCTTAAATGCCCACCCCTATTTGAAATAAATATTCATAGTAATTTATTTTTACAGAACATACTAAGAAAACTAATTAAAATAAAAAGCATTAGATAGTAAAAAGCATTAAGAGTATTAGATGTTCACAGCTTGGCAGAGGCTCTCATATACCCCCTAAAATAATAAAGTCTGCCAACAAATCTATTAACATTAATTTCTAGAGCTAAAGCCAAAGCCTTAAATCAAGTGTGTGATGTGCTTGGCTCCTTCAGCAAAATTTAATTTAATCTGAGAAGCACAAGGGGAAAGTACCTGCTATGAGGTATGGCAGCTTCTCATTGATGTACATGAGGCAGTAGGCGCTGGCGTTGGTCATGCCACCGTACGAGTCTCGAACCAGCTCTTCCCAGGTCGACTCTGTCACCATTACATCATTATACTTCAGCCAGCGTTTATTAGCATGATCATAGATGTATGCCCAGTAATGACCAGCGGAGGCCTGTCCTTCATGGACGAGCACAGCGTGTAGCCTATAGGGCACCTGGAAGCATCAAATAAGAAGTCAGGGTACATATAGGTGTCATCCAAATTTCTTGAAAGGGCTCAGTCTATATAAAAGTACCAATGATTGTTCAGGATATAGACTTTACCTGACACAGACTGTTATCTGAGTACATGCCCTCCAGGGCCTGGCTGACCTTGTCAATGCTGGCTTTCAGCTCTGCACACAGAGGGGGAACACAGATCAATACACTACGCTTGAGGCCAGGATCCTGATACAGTCACAAACGCATTAGGATAACTGCTTGTGAATAACGATGGCCTTTAAGAACAGAAAAATTAAAATGCACATTACAGCTCAAAACCTAGTGAGCTGCCTCGCTGCCTACATAGACAGCTGTCTTCTGTGGCAATAAGAACACTGCGTGTCAAACAAATAACACTCAGCATGCAAAGTGCACAGAGGATTTGACTCACAGTTGATTTCAGGAGGCAAAAAATAATGAAAGCGTACAGGGTTGCCAGGTTTCTCTGCAAAACCTGTACAATTGCTACTCAAAGCAATCATTCTATAAGGGGGATTCCTGGTAAAAACTGTGTTCTGGTGGGGTAAAATAGACATTTTTTGCATAGTTCCCATGATAAAAGTCGCATTCCAGGGGTTGAATATCACTTTATTGGGGTCGCTTCAATCCGCGGACATGAAAAACATCCTGCAGAAAGATTGTTTAAGAAACCCAATTCCGCAGGAAAACTGTGGACTTGGCAACTGAAAGTGTAAATAAACACAGCACATAGTTCTCAATTTCTGGTAAAATAGTCAGTGTTTTTAAAGCATGTATATCAATGCCTTTCAATACTAAGGAAATAAAAAATGATTAATTTTTTTTCAGCTACTGCTTTATGAACAATGTAAATATTTGGCCAATCTGGGTTTGTTTGTTTAGAAATAGAGAATATGGTATTTTAGTAATATTGTATAATATTACTAGCCTGGCTTCCGAGTCTGGCCAAGCTGCCTTCTGGGAGGCCGGCTTAACCTGCGTCCATCAGATGCCTCTGTATACTACTGGACGAATCTACAACCAATCAGAACACTCATTCCGATGACGTATGTGTAGCGACGAAACCTGAAGCCACCGTAACCAATTGTAGCGAGCTTCATTAAAGCAGTAGGAAAATTTCTTACTTTAATTACTTCTGCTCCGTTTTAAAGAAAACCTGTCATGAAAATTTCTCAAAACAGCTGCAACAGCAGAGTCGAACGAGTGTTGCTGCTCGGTACACGCCATGTTTGAACGCTGCAGAACTGCTGCGTCATCGCGTTACACCCGCCTCAGTCGTGCCGGGGTTGGGGGGTTTTGGGGAGCTCGTTTCTCATTGGGTCCTACTTTTTTGGGAATCTGAAATGCTCTAAAACGGCAGCTTGTCCAGACTGACTTTGCTCGCGAAATGAATGTAGCGTCACAGGAAGTATGGGCGGGCCCAGGCTATAATATTACTACAATTCAAAATGTTTTCTGTTTTCTATATACGTGTTTTTAAATGTAATACGCTGAATTTCAAGAATTTTCATCAGCCATCACTGTACCTTCCAGTGTCACATGACCTAACCCTTCAGAAATCATTCTAATAGGCTGATTTGATGCTCAAGAAACACAATATTTCTTATCCTAAATTGTGATTTTTCTAGAATTATTTGTTGACTAAACAGCATTTATTCGAAATGGAAACCTTCTGTAAGATTACTGTCACCTTCTATTATTTTAATGTGTCCTTGCTAATAAAAGCATTTTTGATACAGATATAACATATTGCTTTCTACATAATATTTATACTTAATTACACTGCATTATCTTTTAGAGCAGTTTTTGCAGCTAGAGTGCTCCTATGATACCTTACAATCACTAGGATTTGAAGCAGAGTTTATGTGTTCATTTAAAAACACCGATTTAAGCATCACTGAGTGAAAGATCTACCGTTTATGGCCTTCTCCACTTCTGCTCTCCAGCGCTGTAAGCAGCTCCTGACGAAGTACAGCTCCTCCTCGGTCACACTGTGGGGGGCTGGTTGCAGTGGCACCTCCATGGGGGGTCTGCACTGAGTAAAAGGCTTGTGTATGGGAGTTCTCTGTGTAGCTGTCTGGGGGCAGCCCGAGCCATCTGATGAGCCTGCATCGTCTGGTTCTGTTTGACTACAGCAAGAAATTAAACACTTAGACGGGGACAAACACGGAAGAGAAAACAAACAACAGGCGCAGTTTGTCACACAGCTGATGAACGCAGGAAAAAGGGCCTTGCCTGCTGTCACCTGAGCTGGGTTCTGTGTGTGCGGTAGTGTTTGTAGGTACTGAGGCTGGAGACATGTTTGTGGGTTTCGTGGTGGCAAACTCCAGCACATACTGCAGAATATCTGCCAGGGGGTATTTGGTTGGCCCTGAGCCATAGTTTTTATATCTTTGGAACAAAAAACAAAGTCATAGTTTTGATATGTAAAATTGAAAAACAAACCACAAATAACAATTCAAAAACATCACTTGCAGTGTTAACTAGGATTTAGCCACCATTTGCCTTTTGATCGTACCCCTCAAGTTTTTGCTGTAGAACTGTTAACTGGTCCTTGAGTCTCTTAACTTCTCCTCTCCTGCCATGAGTCTGATCAACATTTTTGTGGAGGTACCTGCTCACAGAAAAAGTGAATTGTCATTAACTATTGCTTTTTTCTGCTTTGAAGCGACAAAATAAACAAATAAATATACAGATATGCATTTTGCCCCGCCCCCAAACATATGATTCGACTATTAGTCGACTATTGGCAAGATTCATAAAATTCTCAACTGTGAAATCCGTAGCCAGTGACACCCCTATATAAATAAGGAAATATATAATTCAGTAAATAAAAACATAAATAAATAACAACAAGTTTTTGTTTACTTAATATATGTGCAAACACTTGCATTTATATATTTAAGAAAAATTTAGGTTTTTATATGAAATATAAATATGTGTGTGTTTATATATACATTACACATATATAATGTAACCAAAACAATAAATAAATATTTATATTTATATTAAATATTTAATATATTTATAAATGAACACATACTGTATATCTATAAATATAGAAACAAAATGATTAAAAACGATCTGTAGTAATGGCATTTCTCACCTGTCCATATAGATTACTTGTGGAAACTCCAGTTTTTTGTGTATTTTTTCTGGTCGCCCTAAAGACTGATTGAACTCAAATCTGGACAGCTCAAAGGTCAACACTGGTGGCAGCTTAGAAAACCACCTCTGCAAACAATGAAAAACCACATAATTAATTTACAAGAACATGTGCGTGATTCCAATACAGTCTCACGACCAATTCATACGTATTCGTACGAGGTGCCAAATTGGTGCCAATTCGTACTAATTCGTATGACCTCACTCGTACGATTTTGTAAGATTTGTCTAAAACCCTGTGACGGGTAGGTTTAGGGGCGGGGTTAGATTTAGGTCATTCGTACAAATTCGTACGAATTAGCCACCTCGTAAAATATGTACGAATTGCCGTGAGATCAGGTTGGTGATTCAGTTATATTCTTATTCTGTTTACATTTTGATATTTTCGAGCCATCAGAGCATGGCACTCGCGTTTGATTCCCAAGGCAAGAAATGACTAATAAATTGCGGAACCTTAAAACTGTTGAATAAAACTGTCTGCCAAATGCATTAATGTTAATGCAATGTAAATAACAGGAGTTCATATAATTGCATGTAGTTAAAGTAGAAAAACTCACCTCTTGGCCAGAGGACATTGTCTGATCTGAATGAAGCGATTCAATCTCTCCTTCAACCATGGCACCCTCCAAACATTCATCTAAATTATTGAAGCCGTTCACTTGGAGAGGGTATTGTCCAAATTGCTCAATGTTGGACACAATCTTTCCTACACACAATTACACAACTATCATCAAGGACTGTGATAAATAAAAATGACAGAAGAAATATCCTTCTCATACCTTCATGAAGTCTCTCAGCCACAAATGTGCCATAAAACAGCTGGACCATGGGGTTGTTTTGTTTATCCTCTGGGTTACTGAAAATAACAGCTGCCATGTTTTATTTTTGGGGACAAAAAAAAAAAAAATTCCTGGCAAGTACATTAGCAACCAAATATACCATGGGGTAATTATTCATGATTCCTTAACAAATGCTACTCTCATTACCATTTATTAATTAACCCTCCACAGCAAGATGTTGCCTTGGGGTAACAAACACATTTTCTTCATGTTGCAAGCACATGATGCATATAAGATGGCAATAAAATTATTTTAAATAAACCATTAAAAAGCTTTGTCTTATTCACGCTATTTTTTAAATACATTTTAAAATCATTTTCTGGTATGATGCCCCCTGTGGTGGATTTATGCACTGGAGAACTGCCCTCAGAAAGATTTTTAAAAAGTTTTCCACCCATAAAAAACGATTCATACTTCTTAGTAAAGTAAAGTACAGTTAATTTTAACATTATGAACACAGATGTAACAACCGAAAAATATTGCGGATATGTACATACAGTATATATATTTTTTTGCATCATATAATATTACACAACTCTAATAATATTAGTATTTTTGTGGTCCATTTTTTGTAAGAAAACGGAGTCATTCCAAGCATCGCAATTAAGTCACGCTCACTTCATCAAATGCTATTATTATTTTTCATTTATAAACTTACTTTCCATTTGCAGCCAGCTGGAACGCGTCCTCGAGCCAGTCAAGCAACTTGTGTGTGAATTCACTGACATCCTGAAATAAGCAAGCTTTAAATAAACCCTGTTTCCCAAGAATCCAACAGTGTCTGTTTAGAAGAAGCTCTAACGTAGCTTTACAAAGTACAGTGATAAGCAAACATTTCAAGATACCTTTTATTAGCCCGTCATTTGCAACTGCTTCATTTTAAAATTAGCCCCCTACAGAACAGCTGTGAATCATATTATTCAAATGATGTACCTGTTGTGCCTCGCTGGTTCTAAATGCGTCCCTGAGAAGCTCGACTGCAGCAGAGGGGTCCACAAACCTACGGTTTGAGCCCACCATTAGAGCAAACAGGCAACGCAACTCCTGCATGAAGGCAATGTTTCTTTTCTCCTGCAACAGAAATCAGGTCAGCGCATAGAAGAATAATTCACATATTTAAGCTGATCTTCTAGTGAAGCTGAGCAATATAGGCATAAAGATAGACAGTAATTAAACTGCATTTTAATTTGGAGGAATTGTTCTCCAAAAAATAAACATTTGCTGAAAACTGAACATATATAAATGACATTCAACACAACTCAAAGACCAAACGATACTCATGCTCTTCTGGCAGATTACTTACCGAATGGCTCTTGCATTTCTCCAGCACACGCTCAGAAAGGCAGTAATTGAGCACCAGTCTACGGAACACCGGCAGATGGAACAGAGACTAAACACAAGACAATTTCGTTTTTTAGTCCAATTCGTCCTCTTCTAAAATGCGTTAGGCCATGAACAATTATAGTCACGCTTTTTGACCAGTTTTATAGACACAGTCTGAGTTGAGAATGTCTTTTGTGGAACACGTCTTGTTGAGGATTAGACTTACTGTGTTTCATGTAGATGTTTTAAAGTACTTTATGTTCAGTGTCTTTCGGTAAATCATGCGATACTATCCACAATGTAAGAAGCTAACAAGAGACATAGCGTAAAAATAAAGACATCCCACCTTATATACTGAAAACCTGAATACACACACAACAAATTTTGCAATAGCAGGAAACAAATGAAAATATTTGCTCATTTTAATGAGCACAAAAATGATAAAACATAATTCTACCTTACAGATGCAAAACAAATGTTTCTCAAATAATGAGATTTTATGTTTCTGAAAGAAAAATCATGCAGTATGTTCACCAATTCTTGATCAAAATTACAGGTAAAAACAGTAATACTGTGAAATATTATTGCAAACAACTTTATATTCGAATATATGTTACAATCTAATTCTAAGATGGCAAAGCTTAAAGATTATTCAGAAATAATTCTGATTAGGTGCTCAATATTCAATATTATCAATGTTGAGAACAGTTGTGCTGCTTTTTTTCAATGTTCAATTTATTTTGGATTATTTGATGAATACCACATTTAATTGACATTGAAAATCTCTGCAACAAAGTCTTGACTGTCAATTTTGTATTTTAAAGTACTCATTTATTTCAAAAACTGAACTGAAAAATTAGCGGCAATGCATTATGTTAGAGATATTTATATTTATGCTGGGACCGTTTTCATATGACATCACTAAACTGCATTACAAATGAACAATATATTGTTTGTTACTTATCTGTAAGCCATAAACTCACTCCATGAGTTCATGCCTCTCTTTATCTTCAAAACAATGCTCTATTTAATTAGCTCAGACATCTATCAATATCAGTGATGGCTTATATTTCAACACAGACATCCGAGAAGCCTCGCTAAACTCAGTCTGGAATGGATTTAATACAATTACAGCTCAGAGACGCTTCTGCAGTCAGGAACAGGAAAAAAAGAAAACAGACACTCCACCTGATCTTCTCTATTCTCCAGTCATTAGCAACACCGCTAATTTAATTTACACTATGGCCAGATGATGTAACAGGTTAGAAGAGAGCCGTTACTTGCAGTCCTTTTGTTTTACAACTGGATTCCCTTATGAATCTGTAAAATTGTTCTATAAAATTCTAAAGATTCAGCTTTACCAAATGCCTGCAATTTGTGATTAAAAGCTCCACGCACCTGAATGACAGCACTGAACCAGCAGGTATTTCCCACATTGCGGATGCCCACAGGACAGTCCTCCTGTCGGATCCAGTCAGCGGGGCTGCAGCTCTCTCTAGACCCCTCACACCTCTTTCTTTTCATGCGGGCCGCATTCTCTTCTGCGCTAACCTCAAGAGCCCTAGAGTAACAAGAGGAGTTGGTAAGACAGCCGAGCTGCAAATGATTCGTAAAACAGGAGAGAAGGGGCAATTGTAATACTCTAAACTGTTTCATTTAGACTCAGGTTAGAGTGATAGCATATGGTTCATAAAATTCACTTTGTCTGCTTTAAGAAATTTCAATTTTTCTTTTAAATTATTTTTAGAAACAATGTTTGAAGGTATCCACATATGATCCTGTTTTGATGCCCTTGATAACCAGGTTAAACCTAAAATGAATGATTTTGGAGGCAACTGTAAAACTAAATATTATTGTAACATGACATGCTCAGGATGGTTTTTTACTTGTCATCTGATTAGACAATTTAACTTATTTCAGATACTGTTTCTTGCAGTAAAAAATAGGATTTTAGAACAGCAAAAAACGTAGTATTGTTTAAAGATTATTATTTGGTACTGTAGCTGTATGGAAGACAATCACCCCTAAGCACCGTCACAATTATTATAAAAGTATTTTCTTAGAAGCTTCATTTGATATAGTTCTTTTCATTACAAGTGATACGGTAAGTACACTACCTTTCAAAACTTTGGGGTCGGTAAGATTTTTTTTATGTTTCCGAAAGAGGTCTCATTTATATAATTTATTTGTTTGATGGCAAAGCTGAATTTTCAGCAGCCAATGCTCCAGTTTTCTGTGTATGTAATGTTTTATTTAATGTGTCCTTGCTGAAAAAGGGTAATAATATAATTTGGAACATGCACTTATTTCTCATGCCAAAAGCAGATGACATTTGTAGTAGTCAATGATTTAAGAAGGAAAGTGTAATAATGTTACAGTTGCCCCTATGTTGGTAATGAACCTGTGCAGCTCTCTCTGCTCTGCTTCAGCCTGCTGTGACTCCTGAAGACTAAGCTCAATGGCGGTCTGCAGATCATCTTTAGCAGCACCTGAGAACAAGTCCGTACTACATGAGCATAAAATAAACGTGACATTATCTGCTATATAAATAACTGAATCTTTGGAAAATGTGGTGACATTGATATTAATAGTATGGTTTAAGCCCACCGTTCTGTGTGTTGGAGGTGTTCCTCTCATTATTGGCTTTAGTTGGTTCTTCGGGCATGTGCTCCTCTCCTGGGGGCTGGGTGGTCAGTAGCCCAATGGCCTGGCTGATGTCACCTTGACTAGCCTGGATAAGAGTTTTGTCACAATTAGTCATCACTACTCAAATACACAAACATGTTTTGTTGTGTTTTAGCACATGCTGCGTTTTAGTACCACATCTAGGTTACCCAACCCTCACCGTTGAACGTAAGGGAAACACATGGTAAGATTTCCATATTTACAAACATTTGTCAGGCTTATTTTCTATTAATAGTCATGTCAGTATCATTACATCTGCTGCTTGTGTTATAAACACATGGATAAGTGCTGCTGCACTAAACATACGTTCAGGGCGCTCTGGAGAACCTGCAGATCCTGAATGCCAGTAATCTCTTTGAGCTGGTTAAGCGGCATTTGGCTCTGAAAAAGACAAGCAAACATGCTGTTTTTTAATTTCTGTGGATCAAAAATCCAAATGCTTTGCCTCAGGCATATTGAGGATACTTCTGTTTGTGATAACAAGACCCACTTGAGCAATTAACCACTCAATAACAGGATCCGTTCCAGAAAAAAAAGAGCAGGTGTGAACTGATCAAAACAAGAATATGATATGAGATGCAATTTGCGCTTGGATTTATCACCATAACCGCCATAACCATAACTGACTCAGGTCTCAGATGAGCGTGGGTTGGAGGAGTCTATAGCTGGCCCAATCAACAGTTATGAAAGCCTTGGGCATGAAAATGTCTACATCTTCTATTAAATCCGTATCAGATTTGATTTTTTTTTACAGTACAGTATGTCTAAAAATAGGCAATAGCATGTGGCATGTAAACATAAAAAAGACTGTGGCCCAGATAATAGATGCAGGAGCAACAGAACTATATAAAGACACTCTGACAGCAGGTGGGAATGTCAGCATGGCTGTGGAGGCAGCCAGACACCCTAGGCTGGGAGCAGAAGACATATATGGTGAGCTGGAGGCCTGTGAGCGGCACTCAGAGCTCTATTTTGGGCCTTCGACACAGATAGAGCTTGTGTTTATCATAGATGCGCTCGAGTGGCACAAGCAAACACAAGAAAATTCACTAATTTCCTAGATATCTTTCAGAAAGTAGAATTGAGTAGGTAAAAACTAAGCCTAGAACAGAAATTTAAGAGAACACAATTTAGGGGGGAAATGCTCATTTAAACATTTGAAACCATTTAGAATAGAATCTCAGTCTGTACAAGATTCCTATGATAGTTTTTATCCTAGTTTCAAAACAATCCTTATGGGATCTAAAAATCAAACAAGTGCATAAACTAGATATGGATGCTATACTTAATTCTGAATTTTGTGTAATGCTTGTCAGAACTGCACACATTATTTTTGAATGAAAAAGGGTTCCAGTGGGTTTTAATGGATGGGTTCCAGATTAGGATAGAAATTCCTATATTTAAGATTTTATAAACATTAAACATTTTTCAAGTTTGCTCAAATATAATCAGTCTACAAAATCTAATTGTTTAAAGAAATACAACGGTGACAGCCACTGCTATGTCTATATCTTATTAACACAAACCGTGTTTCAATTTTTCTTCTGAATATATTTTCTGTAAAACACAACACACTCACCGAGTTTTCAGACGTTTCCCCATGTTCAAAATCCTGTTCAACTCTCATGGCAATGACTTTTTAATCAGATATTTCTCCAGATTGCTTCGCCCTGACTCCAGAGTGTGACCTACTCCATATGCCCCCTCACACACACACACACACACACACACACACTTAAGCGCGCGCTGAGAGACATCGTGCGCGCGCTTGGTAAACAGTCAAGAAACGTCAAAGGAAACTGACTAACACTAACACTAACACTGTGCTGAACCTATTAATCATGACAGCCTCGCTTAGACAGAGGTAATGTAGATTTAGCTAAAATATATGTAAATTTTTTTTTGCTTAAAGGTAGGTAAAAAAATAGCGTTTAGTCACTAAACAAACAGCTTTCTTACACTTTTTGAAAGCCAGTTACTAAATACGGATTTTCCTTAGTTTATGAAGCTTACATTTTATTTAAAGACGAGGGCTTGCACTGTAGTAGGCTATTTATTTTTGTATTTTTGTATATTGTTACTTTAGTAAGGGTATGTAAATATAGCCTCTCCACATATTTAATACCAATAATAACGAATCATTTTCTTCATGATATGCTTATACAGAATGTATACAGAATGTGGAAATAATTTAAGGTCGACTATTAGAAAAATTGCTGAAAATATATGAAAAACATGCATAAACTTGTATTATTCTAGTTGGCTATCACACTGTATTTGTGTATTTGCTAACTGTCAAAGACTTCTTGATAAAGAAAATTTTAGAATTTAAAATACCTTAAAATATGCACACATTTGATTTTGTTGTTTTTTTGTTGTTGTGAAAAGCAGCATTAGAATTTACATGCTCAATATATAAATAAGAAAGAAAATATGTATTTAAGATGATTTTACTGATAACGCATAATTGTATAAGCATGATTATGCATGTTTTATACCCCATTATGTTCTAGTTTACTATGCTTAGGGTCCACGAATTGAGCAGTCAGAGTACACATCCTATTCACTAAACCCAGATCTTCTTACCGTCATAATGGAAAATCAATTTGCTAGAGTGGTGACCAAAATGCTGCTGTTCATTTGTTGCAGTCATGTGTACAACGACCGTTCTGATGCTCCATAGCGTTATACTGGAATAAACACTCTTCGTGATAGGGTTAAATTTTAAAAGCTGGGACAAAGGCAGCGGAAATTGACTCAAATCTGCTTGCAGTTTTCTGCTTAATTGTCAGGATGAGTCCTGTCCTTTTGTTATCTTTGTTGCTGTTAGGTAAGTCCAGTGCTTTCTCTTGTTTGTATTGTATTTATTATGCAATCATTCAGTCACATGTTGCATAACTTTTAATGCTGTTTGCAATTAATATTAAAAAAGGAACAAAATTAGAAACATTTTAACTGTGAATGGCATTTACTGTGAATTTTCTTTGTTTGTGGAACGAATGTGACGAGATTCAATATGCTGCCAAACTGTACTGATATTATTAGATATTTTAACTTAACCACGTCAAGCAAGATCTACACTGATTAACATTCCTGTACAGTTATTCCACAAGCTGAGTTAGTCCCAGAGAAACCAAAAAGATCTGCTCTGAACCAACTCACCAGGTTACTGCTTCGCAAATATAACTGTGGAGTCCGGCCTGTACAGAACTGGACCAAACCAACTAAAGTTTACATTGACCTTATAATCCAATCTGTTCTAGATGTGGTGAGCACATTTCAATCTTTAATACTTGTAATAATGGTCAAGAAAAGAACATTCATGGTTTTTACATGCAATGCATAGGAATGTTAACTGTTAGTTGTTAATCAAAAAATATATATTAAAGTTATTATACACAGTATTATAACTAATATTATTAAGTTATATACACAGTTATTAAAGTGTGTTTCCATGTCAGTAAAATAAAGTAAATTTGCGCATCTTTTCACAGGATGGACAGACTCAAAAAGTGACCACCAGCATTTGGTATCGCCAAGTTGGTATCAATTAATATTTCTGATTAGTGGTAACAGTTCATAACTGAATGCACAGCAGCATTATTGTATATGGCTAACATACTTTATTGAGATAAGATTGATGCAGATTGTTTATAGTAGCTGTTTTTAAAATGGTTTTGCATCGTAACCTCTTGAAACCAAACCTATTGGCTTTTGACTGTTACCTGAATATTTACTTTAAATATCATAAATAGACCAGCATATAAATAAATCGGTATTACATATTATTTCTTATTCCTTTAAAAGAAGAATGCAATGAATGAGCAGGATTCATAAAGCATATTTAATCTTATCTTTACCAGGCATATTCAGCAAAGAAACACATACACAATAATCCAATTTTGAAACACATGTAATGTGATATTTGAGCGATCTGAATCTTTCTCATGGGACCGGCTAGGTGGTAACAGAAAACCATATTACTCTAATGTTTCAGATATGGAACGATGAGTTTCTTGTTTGGGATCCTGAAGAGTTTGATGGAATCACTGAAATATCGCTGTCCTCGGATGCCATCTGGGTGCCTGATGTCATCATAAGTGAATCGTATGTGCATGATAGATGTATCTCTCCAGCCTGCATCACAAGCTCCTTTTGTGTTCTGGAAATGAATTTGGTCGAGTTATACTCTCATTGCATCATATGTCTTCCTCTCTCTCCAGCGTCGACGTTGGCAAATCCCCAGTCATACCATATGTTTATGTCAACTGCTCAGGAACAGTAAAAAACTACAAACCCATCCAGGTGGTCTCAGCCTGTCACCTGGAGATTTATGCCTTTCCCTTTGACAAGCAGAACTGCACTCTGACCTTTCGCAGCTGGCTCCACTCAGGTAAATTACTCACTCGTACACAGCGTGTGCTTTGTACACAAGCTGGCCTCCGTATAATGAGAGTTGCTGTGATTACTGAGTGTTTTTGATCAGCCCTGGTTAGAATCTTTTAAAAACTGACATATTTTAAATAAGCTCCACACAAACCTGCCAACATAAACACTTAATTGACCAATAACACAATGAACCGCCGATGTGTTTCTCTGGCAGTGAATGAAGTGGATTTAGCTCTGTGGAGGCCTGCTGAGGAAATCGCCAATGATACCAGAGAGTTCATGAACGATGGTGAATGGGAGCTGCTGTCGGTGCCTTCTCACTACTGGACACTGAATCTGGAGGACAGAGACTATGCACAGATTCAGTTTAATGTGAGACAATACTGAACTTATTCAATCGGCACAAATAACATTCAGACAGTTTTCAATTTCAATTTGATCTGTATAGTGCGTTTCACATATTTCACACACACACACACACACACACACA